>BOSO01011590.1:0-132903 GCA_018403395.1 Gorsachius goisagi | reverse complement strand
CCAACCCGAAACCTTCTATGATTCTATGATTCTATAAAATCTCTACTCCAAATATCAAAGTTGATGCACAGGCAGAAATTCTCCTGTGCTTTGTAGAGAAACCAAAGTGCCTCAACTGACTGTAAAATGAGCATCTGATTGCAGGCTTTTGGTCCAGGACAATTTAACACTGAATAATGGTTGCTAATATCCTCTGTCATAAGACTGCTGACCTTTACACAAAGTTCTTGGCTCATTTTTCAACAGTGCAACTGCCATAGATGTAAAGGATATTTTACTGAGACAGTGTATTGATGGTGTATCCAGTCCTGTGGCTCTATAGTGTAAGGATTCAATGAAGAAACCTTATTGCTAGGCATAAGTTTCATTATCCTAAAAGATATTCCCAGGTAGTTCAAAGTTTCAGCTCTTGTTCACCAGTTCCTGGTACAAGCTCACTCCATCTTGATAACAAACCTGTTATTCTTCATATATAATCTGGGGAGAAAAGTGTTTGAACTTCTCAGCTTTTAACACCGTTTTTTAGAAAGAGCATGCTCAGCTATTTAAAGACTGTTAGTAAATGTAGCTTGATTGCTAGGAAACTACGCACTGCATTAAAATGCTGAACAACATCCACAGGCTGCTTTTACTGTCTAATCTGCAATTTCTATTATTTAATGTCTGTGTTATCATACCCATCAGGCACTGATCTCGTCTATTGTCAGAAACAGAGCGAAGCTTAGCCTGTTCTTGGATGAGTGATTCTCCAGGAGAACAAAATACAGGACTTCATAAGACAGCAATCTCTCAGAAGATGGTGTTCTATTATGAAAGTCTATTCTACTATTAAATGTAGCAAATCTATGGCTACTGAACCTCTCAGCATGAGAAAATATGAAAGAGGCCAGTTTATGAACAAGCTAACACAGTGTCAATTAAATACATACTTAGAAAATACACAACCACCTATATAAGCAAGAACTGAGTAAGGGCCATAGAATGAAAACTGATACGGTCCTAATAGGTGGGGATCTAATATTTAAGGAAGAAATCCTCGAGGTTTGAACTATGCAATAATATTCTTTCCCAGGAGGCTGGTGGCAAGTGCACAGAAAGCAGAAGCGTTCTGCTGACCGGAGTTTCTTCTGCCTCATTATCACCCTCTTATTTCAAGTTAGCTGAAGTATAGCTTATCGGAGCCAATCTTTGTCAGAGACTGAGACATTCAAGAGAAAACATCTTAATCAGATAGAGACTTAACGTCAAAATCCTCTACTGCTTCTTCTTCTCTGTGTTCAGGTGTCATGCCACAACCTTAGATCCAACCTTTACTTGCTCTAGCTTGCTCTGAAGACAGACCATTGGTGTACACCACAGTAAAATGAAGGCCAGATGGATAGGAAATGTAGACTTACATCGGTGGTTTATATTTTGTATGTTGGAAAGAATTAGTCTTTTAATATGCGGAATAGCACGAGTCCTGGTAAACAAGTTTTGATAAGGAAGCATCACACTGTTTAGGTATGATCAGGATTATTATTAAGATTTCTGAACATAGTTAAATTCAAAGTTCCCTAAAAAATTAAGTCCTAATATTGCCTGCTTTCTTCAGTGTCTCAGGCCCTCTTACCTTTCCCTTCAGACAGCTCTTTTCAAAGCAGTTGCTGATCTGGATATGAGCCTTGCTTTGCATTGCATTTGCAGGGTGTATCCTTCTGGGTTTAATACACTAAGAAAATTATTTCTGCAGGCCTGAAGCAAAAAACCAGCAAAACACGGATTCAATTCTGTTCTCAGCTTCTCAGCAGTGCTCAGAGTCTGTGTCACATATTTTCTTTTCAATATGAAACATTCATCAGAACGTTCCTGAAGTTTTAAGAAAGCAGTTACACTTTTACCCCACAAAATTCAGCTTTGTTCCAGGTATTGGCACTTTAAAAACATCAAACAACAGCCTAGGTGGAAAACAGGTGGTTTAAAAACTACACATGCATTCTGTGGCATGAATATTAACATTGGTTTCATGACTGGACCTTAATATATTTGTATAATAAAGCAACATGTCCTTGAGATGTTTTAGGAGCACAAGATAAGGGCTTAATTTCCCACATTACTCTCCAAGAGCAGAAACATTACAGGTTTTAGATTTGATGTGTAATGCCAGGTTTTCTTCTGCAAGAAGGTAACAGCAGGGCTAGAAGTCATAGGCAGGAGTCAGCCCGCCGTTCCTGTGCTACAGCACAGTCCCTAGCAAGCAGTCTTAACACAAAAGTGGAGGGAGAGACAAGTAGGTCCTGCTTTCTGCGTGCAAGGCGGAGACACAGCTGTTTGCCAAAACTCACGATCAGACAGTGCCAAATCTGACCCCACACTCGGGTGGTCCTCGCCCAGTACATAGCCACGAGATTCATTCTTCCCATGAAAAGAAACGGCACTAGGAAAATCCCTTCCTTTGGATCAGGGTGTGTACTAGGGAAGTCTTCATAGAAACATGATCTGTGCATTTACCGGCTGCATGCTTCAAAGGCAATCCAAGTAAAACCAGAAAATTAGAAAGGCAATTTGCCCGTCTGACTTGAAATACCTATTTTGTTCACTGCTTTCATTGAAATGCTTTACAGCCTTCTCAGTAATGACCTCCACTGCTTTTATTTGGACAGCAGTGAACTTGACATTGCTCATCTGCCCAGGGCTCTTGTACTGAAGGTCATTCTGCAGCTCAGAGTACTGTGCAAGGAAGGGCTAAAGGTACGCTCATCCTCCTCCTTCCCTCTCTGTAGGGAAGTTTATCACAGCTGGAGACATAAACCAGTCATCTAAGATATGAGTCGTTTGCAGTAGGGCAGGCAAAGGGGAAGAAGTCTTCCTGATTCAGTGTTATAAAAAAGTGGCTATGAAAGTCTATCAGAGCTAACTTGAGCTGATTCCCAATTGCAAATCACTGCATGAGAATGGCACATTTCAAAACTGGTGACTAAATCAAAGCCAGACTCTTGCCACATCCCATACTTAGTTAATTCAAGACTTTGCAATATGCCTGCTCTTCAGCCTGGCACTCTTCAGCCTTCAGCAGTGTCATCTCTGCTCTGAATATAAAAGGTACAGCATGCTAAACCTTGACACCAGCAATCATCTGTATGTTTAATGTTGCATGAGCTATCAAGTAGCACAGATGAGTTTAGTCCATGGAGGACTGAGTCCTGATATAATTATTTTAGTGGCAGTAGAATGGTGGGTTAGGTGTTTAAGGAGAAAGAGATAAGCCACTGAATTGTTCAGCATGTCCCCCTTCAGAGGTGCCCTAAGACTATGGGTTACAGACATACATAATGGGTAGGAGTGCATATAGCACAAGATTAAATTAATTTTTGTGAACTCAGATGTTTGTATAACCAATAAGGTCTACTCTGCTGGCAGATAACATGTACACCTGCTGTGTTTTTCAACATGTTCTAAAACCATACTGTTCTGGACCATAATAGCTCCCTGTAAGGGACACATTTACAAACCAGGTGATTAACTGAGGTGTGCAGCCTGTAACATTTAAATTGTGATTAAAGCAAGTAGCTTTCCCAGATCAAGTACATTACCAGTCTCAGGTTTATTTCCAGTCCTGATCTCGGAAGAGTTAACCTGAAATTTCTTGTTTATATTTAAGAACAGTGTGTAGGTATCGTGTTATAAAGGTAAATACCCTGTCCTGTGCCAGCTGAGCAGCTAGATATGGATATATACCAGCTGTCGCTGGACATTTCTCTTCACTGCAGAGGAACACAACTGGTTTTAGGGCCAACTACAGTTCCATGAAAGATTAGTAATTTTTGCAGCATTTTTGGACATGTCATCTTCCAGTTTTCCCTTCCCATTACCTTTCTCCTTCCAGGCCTGTATGGTATTGTATGTATTGTTCTACAACCGACAAAATATATGTCAAAGAAAATGCAGGGCTTTATAAGAGCTCCATCACTGCAGTGAGTGGGGAGAAGAAGGTTTTAAGATTACCACCTTTCACTACATCTATGTTGAGTCTAATCCAAAAGAAGTGAGTACTTATAATCTCTGCAGACTGTTGATTGTATTTGTGGTTTTGCTGTCAAACTAATGACCGTGAACTGTCCTTTGACTCTTGCCATAGGAGGCTGGCCAGAGGACAACTCTGCAAGAGCAATCCTTGGTTTTGCCTAGAGCAGGGGGCTTTAGAGTTCAGAACCCAAGATGCTATTTTGAAAGCAAGATAAGTGCTGCAGGACAAATAAGGCATTTGTATCTGGCATAGTATCTGCCTTTTATCTTAAACAAACAAACAAACCCTTGCATGTTTTGCAGCAAAGCACGCAAGCTTGTCTCTTACTGTGGACATATAACCTACAGACAGATCTGAAAAACTTTGGTTAAACTGATTTAATATGACAAGCTATAATGAGGAAAGGGGTAAAGAGCCGTAGCAACCAATTCCAGTGAAATTTAGTGTGGTTTCTGAGCAAGGGGAATACATTAACAATACGGGATGTTTGTGAAAAACAGTGGTTGACGCATCAACAAATAAAGCCTGTTTGGAATACAGGGCTTTATTTTGAGCACCAGAAGGAAGTACTAAAGACTATCTTCTACAAAAAACCCCAAGAATTACCTCACCTAAACCAACCTATAAAGCAGTTTGTGTGCAATGACGTCCTAGAAATTTCAGCTGCGCACAGCATAGTCCTGATGGTTATAGAGACAGGCAAGAGAGGGTATCTGCTTTTCTTTTTGCAGCAGACTTTCCAGGCCAGGAACACAAAAGCACCACAGTTTTTCATAACAAGGTTAAACAAATTGCACCTTGACAGAAGTGCACACTATGGACTGGAGGGTAAGGACACCTATGTTCATATACCACTATTTTTTATCTCTTCACAGAGGCTTTCAAAGTGCCAGATTAAGCAGAAGAGCCTTGTGCACTGCACAACATTTTAACTGAGACAGAGGCAATACCTGTTTTCAGAAGTAGGAATCATCACCAGAGGATTAAATAACCAAAGGGAAGAGAGTATATCAGGGATGGGATCTAATCATAAATCCCTTATTAAAAATCAAAGGCCTAGACCATGGTGTACCCTTACCTCCTGACCTCTGAACCAGCAAGGGCAGTCCACATTTGGCTTTTCAGTTGGGGTGCCTGAATTTCACTCAGGCAACCATGCGAGACAGACTTTACAGCAGCCCAGGAAGTATCTCCTGCAGTTGCAAAGTGAAGCAGAAACCTCTCTCCCACTTCCAAAAAGGAAACATATAAATTGGTGGGGGGGACCAAAATCAGCCACAGGCTTTCAAAGCTGGAGCTGAAGCTACCTCCTTTCAAACAGTATCCTGTTTGAACATGGGAAAATCATGTGGGTACCTGCTTTTCCACAGCCTTTCTGCTTTACTGCATAAATGACACGGGTCAGCGCACCTACAGGTCAGCTCAGCATGTTCACACAACTCCCTGCCCACCCAAGGGCCTTTGTCAGAGCTGAAATAACAAGGCTGAACATAAAAAGATGCAATATAAATGCAAAGTATGTGTGTAGAGAGTGGTGGTAAAGATGGGAACAAAAGACATTTCTCTAGAAATCCTTTTACAGACAAGATGATGTTTCTTGGAATGACTATTTTTCTACTACAGTTTACCTACCACAGCAGACTCCCAGGAACACCTCTGGAGTAATATCTGCAGACATAACATTCTATACATTATTATAATTACCTTGACAAATGTTATTACAGCAAAGATTGCTCCTTGCCCAACAGCAGAGAAACTTAATTCTTTCCCCTGCAAAGAGTGCAGCATTTGGGTTGTCTGTAGGACAAGGCAGCAAGACCACTTCCACCCCCTAGAAGCCCAGTTCTAACTTTGGAGAGCTGACCAGTTCTTACACCATAGTATTTCCCCCCACAGAGTTAGAAGAAACCATCCTGAACAAGCAGCTGCCTTGAAACTAGGGGGCAAAATATCCTGATGAGATGATATTTTGTCTTTAAAGTACTACCCAGGGAGATAAAGGCAGGAATTAACTCCAGCCCTTTTGGTAATGAAACTTTTCGATTTAATGGTCAGTTTCTTTGGAATAAACCTGCCAGACTAGACAAGGTGCTTTTGTAGCAAAGATCACCCCCCAGATTTGCCTCCAAGAGTTCCAGGGATGACAAGATTTCAAACGCTTCACACTCAGAAATTGCTTTCCAGAGTCTTGGCAGTCATCTAACAGGTCCATGACCAGGAAGACTGGTTTTCACTGCTGACCTTTGGCAAAAGCAGACTCTTCGCAAGGTTACATGCAGACTCACACACTGAACAGGCAAAATCAAGGTCTTGCACACAAGAAATGGTGTTGCAATACTGCAGCAGCTAAGTAGCAAATCTCAATGTGAGACCTTGAAAGGGGAGCAAGGGTGAGGGGTTTTTTAAATAAAACAGAAGCAAAAGTGATTTTACTCTCTTATATCCATTCACTTATGATCAGCAAGACAATCGTAGCAGAGTGGCCTGCCCACAGAAGTGCTTGTATCCCAGTGTCTACCAAGAACTCATTAAAATGACATGGAGGATGAGGGACGCCCGCTATTGAGTTCTCCTGCTGTGCCCTGGATTCCTCTGAGTTTGGAAACCATGTGTCAGTCTTTGGTCTGCTCTTCTGTACTTATTGCAAGCTGATAGTCCATCTCTCCAACCCATTCCACCCCTGTGGATCATTAAGATTCGCTCACCATCCTTCGTATTATGGTTCCTACTCTGTTTTCTGCCCTTTGCCATGATCCTTAAAGGTCTTTATTCTAGCCTGGAAATAGGGTCTTCCTTCCTTTTACGCTGTCCTTCCCACGCTGTGTGCCCTGAGAAGCTGTACATCCTGGTGCTGGGTCCCCAATGACGTGCTAATCTAGGTGCCATCAACCAACATATGCCATTGATATAGCCCTTCTCCTGCTGTTCGTTCCTACTGCTGCTCCCAGAACCACACATGCCCATTCATGTCAGTTTTAACACTTCTATCACAATACTTACACAGATTTGTCTCGATAGTGCTACCAACCTTAAAGTGGTCTTCTGGGTGTCTGGGAGGGAAGAAAAAGATTTTACTTGCTTAAGGACTTTGATAGCCTCACTTCGGCACTCTCCAAAATTTTTTAGCTTGACTGAAATCTGTGTCTTAATTCCCTGCTGTGTAAATAAAGATGATGATCAGTTTATCTTCTATCTTTATTCACTGTAAATGCTTGGGAACACAGATTGTCTTGGTAGTGTGTGATGGGCATAAGGTGGCACCAATCTTAGCAGATACGTCTCAGTGTTACAGACTTACTGAGCTCTTGCAGGTAGGCAGGCACACCTTTGGGGTGGGGATACACAAACATCACAGACCCAACAATTCTGTGTCAAGGGACTATTTCTACCATAAATGTTTAGGTATGTAAATATTGGCAAGCCATGATTATGGCTCCCATGCAAACACAGATTGCTACCCCAGTGTTTTTTTCTTAAGTAGAGAAGCAGCAATTACCAGCTTATGCAGCTCCTTGCTTTTTTGTGACATTTCTCACTGTACATGCAAGCTAGGATATTTGGAGCAGGATGGGTTTTTTTTTTTTCCCCTCCCCTTTTAACTGAGTGTAGCGTCTGAAAGGAGTGTTTGAAACAAGAGAAGAGACAGGTCTTCTATATTCTCCTGACTGCACATTTCATCCCTGACATAAGTGAGCAGCCTTCAAAGCATCAACACAGTGTTTGTGTTCTCCACTCTCAAGCCCTGAAGTCTTCCTGTAGGTTAATTTTCATGGTGGTCATTTTACTCACAAGCCATTTAGTCACAAGGAATAGGCTAACAGTACTTCATTATTTCTCTCTGGCTACTGAAAAGCCATCATCAGGAATTACTTTCTACCACTGTCAATAGAGGCTGGAGATGAACCATTGGATGTTGAGGTTATCCCAAGTTCAATGCCTTTAGTCACTAGGTCCCTTTAAAGACACATTAGAGGCATCAGCAGTCTGCTCACCAGAGATGGATCACCATCTGCACCTTGCTGGTTTTCACCCACAGTTCAAGTGTAGAGGGAAGGGAGGAAGCAGAGAAAAGAGCAGCAAGCAAAAGAAACAAAGTACTGAAAAAGATGGATTTTTTTGTAGCATGCCTAAGACATTAAAACTGCCAATACTTCTCTGTACTTCTTTTTACTTGCATTCAAGCATTTTTCTCCACTTGAGGTGTTTAAGAGTTATTGCTCATTCCCTCTGCAATGCTCAGCTCTAATTTTAAAATCTAGATATATGAAAAGCCATTATTTTCACTATATATAGTGATGGATGTGGATACAGTAGGTGTGAACCATTCCAAAACATTAGCGCAAGGGCCTGCAAAAGCCATTCTGAGCATCTCACCTGCAACAGTGACTCAGACAGTTACTCCAGGATAAGTATGTAATGAGCTGAGTCAAAGATCCCAGAGACGCTCTCAATACACAATGTCAACATCATAAAATTATATTGGTTTATGCTGTCAAAACACCAACACAGAAAAATTTAGAAGTGTCAGAATCATAGTGCTTAAGGTGCAGACGATAACTAGGCACCTGAATGAGGAATTGAATACTTACTGACCCATGATGATGTTGAATGTCTCTACCTTAATTTGAGCTACATTTATAGCTCCATATTAGGTATTTACGACAATGCACCAACATAAGAACACTGCTTTTATGCAGCTAGAATTAAATGCTGAGAATCTTGCTCTTGTTTTGTTCTACTTAGAATTGTTCACAAAATCTCAGACTTCAATTGTCATTTACATGCAGGAGACTCTCTGTAGCTGTATTGAAGTTCTACAGCTTAGCACTCTCTTACTAAATCTTCCAGGAAGGGAGTCTGGCTTGCATCTGCATGATCAAGTAGATACAAAAAACAAATGCTAAGGAACAGTGATGCATATGGCACAAAAGCATTGACATGGATTGCTCATCCTCTTTTCGATATCTGGAAGCATAGCCAGCTTGAGGCTATGACAATTAACTATTGGAAGATCTGAAAGCAAGCTACCTCAGTGCCCTTATGCACACATAGTATATTCAAAGTGTCGGTATAAGGTATGGAGATTCTGTGTAACTTATTTATAGTTATACTGAATTATAGAATTATCTTCACAGACTTGTAAAGGTGCATGCATTCTTCTTAACATGAGAATTAAATTCGATTGCAAAGTTATCTCATAAAGGTAGTTTCACATGCAGAGCTGACTTCACATAAAACCTCATGTGCAGAGGTATCCAAAATCCTCTCTGTTTATCTAATTGTAGTCATAACATTGATGTGTTGACAATCTTTGCATAGAAGAACATGCAAAAATCACAATTTATGAAGAAAACTGAAGTCATGCTGTCCTATATTCAGAGTCATTTCCATACTATTATTGCCATAGAAATTTGTTTCATTTTGTCTATATTTCACTCAATCCCCATTATCTTAGGGAAAATTCAGCTGGTCCAGTTAAGATTTTCTCATTTTAACTTAACTATTCCTTTTTTCAGCTTAAAGAGTGGTGTAGAGTCATCATTGGTCTGTTTATTTGAGATGTATAAAAGCAGTATGTAATACGATTGTTTTTAAGAAAAACAACTTTGCGTTTCGTCAGGTATTCCAGGATTGATCACCTGTGAATTCTAAGGTGCCCTTACACTACTTGGAACAATTCAAGAATCCTGCAAAGACATTGGGAATTAGGCCCAGGTATGCTTTGGTTTTTCTGGCCTTATCAGTACAGAGTTACAGGTTGCCAGTTTAGTATATTTGGATGTTTCTTTCTGTGTTGAAGTGATCCAGCAGTGCAGGTTCTTCCATGCATTTGCTATACATCAACAAGCCTATTGAAAAGCAAAAGAAAAAAAGTAAGGGATACTTTTCATTATTGCCTACTCTGCCAAGTATCTTTGGTACCTCTTACCAGGGAGAACCAAATTCAGCCTGTTTTGCAGCAATCATCTACAGAATCTGACAAGGCACTTGCACAGTGGGAGTTGCTGGTGGTGCGTTTTTCAGTACTTGTTCCATTTGACTGAATTAATCTCAATAAGGAATCAATGGTGTATTTGAATTAATTGATCTTTCTCAAGAAATATGCACACAAGGAGTACAGTGTGCTTTTCCTAGCTCCAGTTCAACCTTCTAGAATTTGTCAGAAATGCATCCATCTCTTGTAACAGCATTTTTACAGATCAGGGAAATTGAATGATAAATGCCTGAATCAATGTTACCCTTCTCTGCCAAGCTGCTCACAGGTAACATGGCTTTAATAGCAGAAGATCCCTCAGCATGGTTTCAAATGACAAAAACCACATCCTATGCTGTTCAGTGCTAGGCTATCTCAACATCCACTACCTACATATTCAAGATCAATAGTTTCACTGTGTTATGATCAGGCACTGTACTTATACCTGCCCTCAGGTGTAAACAGGAAAGCAACATCACGCAGCGTAAGCACAACACACGTGATTTGTTCCTATTCCTTCTTTAGCTGAATTTTTTACCCTGGGACATTTTCAAGGTCTTGTTTTTCTCTCTCTAATGCTTTTGTTACTGTTAATGTGGCCAGCTTTTTTTAAAGAGAAAGGGATAAGTCTTGATGTATTTTATAGTCAGGAGTTTGCTTATCAGATCTAGTTTTCTGTTTTGTGGGAAATCTCCTCTGGAATGCCTTAGAGCATCGTTGAGCAGAGACTGTAAAGGGCACCAGATAGAAAAATCTAATGCCGTCTTATTATCCAGTATTTTTGGCACTGATTTCTATAATCCACTTTATGGCTATTTTAGAGTAAGTGTAAAAAAGAAACTGAGTCTCCTTGTTATACTTTGCCTTCCTGAAGATGATTTAATAAGCCCACCCTTTCTATTAATTTACAGGAACATAACTGACATTCATTGGCTTGATACTTAACATGCATCATTGTAAAATTTGGTGGCTGTATTGATTCCCTGAGAAGCGAAGCACCCTTGCCTTGCTACAGAAATGATCTCATTAGTAAGTAAAGGCTGGCGAAAGGGGTAAACTCCGCATAAGCGATCACTGGCAACTCCAGCTTCCTGGCAACCCTCATTGCTTAGATCAGAGGGCAGAACACACCCTTGTGCCAAAACCCAGCTTTAATATGCATGCTTCACTCCAGCACAAGCTATGCCTTAAGGCTAAAATATACCTGCGTGCAAACACCCAGCACAAGGTTCACAAGCCACTTAGATCTTCAAAGTGCCTTGAGAGGAGCCCTGGCCTTGTGGAGTCCCTCTCTGAGGAGAGGAGTATGGTAAGCTCTGAATAGTGTAGCGAAATGATGGGCTGAAAGTTACTTTGGTGATTTCCCGTCTCTCTTCCATCTTCCCATGAAATTCACAGCATTTTCCTTTAAAATCTATCTCCCTCTGGCAAAACGTTTTGGGATCACTAAAAACTCTGTTGTCACAATAGGATGCATTCAGTTGTGTATAAAAATCACATTTCTTTATCACAGCAGCAGGGTGCACTGGGGAAGTAACAGAACACTTTCTGGCAAAACAGTACTTCCACTTAACTTCCCAGTAACAGATTTTGTCTGGTGTTCCTAGACTTGAAGAACTCCTGTCGTTTGATAGTGCAAATACATCAGCACATATGCTTCTCTATTCTCCCCCATGCCAAAACTCATTCACTCCTCCTAAGCCATCTCCTACCAACATTAGAGTTCGCTTTTCTCTGAGCTTTCTAGCTTCTCCTAACTCACTCATCTCCTTCCCATTCAATTTTCTACCTCCCAAGCTAACCCTTATAGACATTCAGCTGCTTACAATCTCCTTTCCTTTTCCCATCTCTCTTACTTGCCTCTGTTATTTTTGCTATGCAAGCTCCGGTCTCACTGATAATCTTTCCTTCCATCAGCACATCAGCTTGTTTCACTCCCTTCATCTTCCTGCTACTCTATCATGCCTGCATGTGGTCTGCAGACCAAGGATCCCACCCATGATTTACACCTGTCACCCCCAGGTTTCCTTTGCCTGTGACACATTCTGAGGATGTGCATGCAGCACAAAGGATAAAAAAATCATGCGCACAATTGTAAATGGCCTCATTCCTAGGGGAGATATATTACAAAAGATAGAATGAGGTACAGGGAACATTCAGGCTGTTTCAGAAGCCTTCCTACTGGGATCCAGCAGGTATCTGCAGTTTTTAATCAATGTATATATGACAAACTGTGGGCAATAGAGTTGTAGGTGTGCTGTATGCCATTAAAACAAGAAAAGAAATAATCCCACTAAACCTACAGTTTCACATTTCTTTTGGTTGGTATTCCATTAATTCAGAAGCCAAGAAACCACGCTCGAGACCACTGTTCTAGTCAAACATCAGCCTATAAATGTGCCAGTGTAACCAATTGAACATAAAGATGTACTTGAACTTCAAAAGAGTTTGCTGATGCTCAGTCACGGGTTACAGTTTTCTCTTCTGTAGGAAGTGCAGTTTACTTTTGCAGGTCTTCCCAAAATTCAGATGTAGACATTTATGAGATGCTGATGTCTGATTTATAAAATCAGAAAACGGTCCATTCACTCCTTCAATGTGGATTTCAATGCCTTATCGTTTCCACAGGGTCAGCCTGCTATGTCAGGTGTGAAAGGTTAGTCTACCAAAACATCTAGTGCCATTAAAACCAACTAACTACCACCCTGCACGTTGCCTGCCTTCTAGGGTGGACTTCCATTGGCCATAACAGATCTCATTTAGAGAGATTCTTATTGTGTCAGAAATTACAAAGTGCTCTACACAGACACAGGTTTGGAAGCAAGTACTCTCCAATAGACTGCAAATTGAAAAAAGAAATGCAAAGCCAAGATAATTACCTATGTAAGTGCATTTGTCTCATGAGGACCTGGAGAAACAGATGTAGCAGGAAGTGTGTGAGACCCAGCACCTGGTGTAACATTTGCTTTATAGGCTGGAAAAGAAATTAAAGGACATGCACAGCTGGTACTAGTATTCATCACATCTATCAATTCAGTGAGAGGGAAGGAAATAGAGAACAACGAAAGAAAAGACAAAAACTAAAGCAGAAAGTACAATGAGATCTTGTTAAAAAAAAAAAAAGAAAGCATGTTAAGAAACACGTGTTGAATAGGAATTAGCTCAAAATCTTTCATAGTAATTCCCTGAGGCTGACCGTGGTGGCGTAAGCACAGGTTTGCTGCCAGAGAGAATGGAAAAAAGATATTGTTCAACTTGGAGATGCATTGCTTCTTAGCACAGCATTTCCACAGGGCTAAGAGCACACAGTTCTCAGTACCAGTTCACAGCCACATCTTCCAGCTGCCAGAAGAGAGCGCTAATAGGTTTGGCCTAGTATGAGTGAGGGAGAAGGCACCCTCTACATTCCTAATGTAACTAACTGTGCCTCTTGGTGTGTTATGAAAAAAAAATGACACTCTGAAGAGATCCTAGGACAAATGCAGTGGTCCCTCATTTGTTGTGCAGGCTGTTAGGCCATCCAGCAAAGCTGGGTCCAACAGAGATGGAAAGGTTTTCAAACACCCACGCGTACCATGTCCTATTTACAGTCTCGGTGCAGCCCCAAGCTGAGCATGCACCACTGCTCAACAATACCCCACGCCGGGACAGGGAGCACAGGCACCTTCCTCTTGATCCCAGAATGCAGGACCTCAGCCAAGGTTCCTGGGATCCCAGTAGAGGGATTTAGAACTTGTTGCCTCAATGACACAGATGTTCAAAGGGGGAATGAAATTTAGAGAGCAAGACAGCAGGTTCAGCTGACCTCCACTATGGGGATGAGATGGAAAACCTCCACCTTTTGAGTCTTTTGAGTATGAGCCAAGGAAGAAAACTGACAATAAAGAGACATCAGAGGAAACAATCCAGCATAATGCTGGCTAGTTTAACTGAAAGTGGTTTCCATCTTTAATTCACTAGGTAGCATGTCGTTCCAGACCTTTTATATCTGAGCAGGATTCCTCCACGGCAGGAGACACACTCCTTTGGAACTAACTGAAAAAGTCGGATGTTTTTTTTCTTTTGGAAAAGCCCACTTACTGTAAGCCTTCCTCAAGTACCTCAAGAGCCCTCAAGATCACTCTGACTGGAGGAACGAAAGGAACATTCAAGGTTTACAATAATCCTTTTCCTCAAGAGTAGGAGAAAACATTATATGCGGCTGCAGCTTTCAATGCATTATTAATACAAACCGCTTGGCAGCATTTGTTTCTGTGAGATAAATTTGATCTGTGAACACAAAAGAAAGAGAAGGAAGACAGCTGGTCAGACTGGTCACAGGAATACCTGCTGAGCCCAATCAAAAGCCAATATTTTTGCACAGGGACCCGTGAAATGTGGACATAAAACAAAGCATAAAGAGTAGTAAATACTCGAAGAAAATGTATTCAGTTACCAGTCTCAAAGAACAATTGTAATGCAAACTACAGCAACAATGCAGACTAATTAAAGATATTAAACCATGTAAACAAACCTCTTATCAAATAAAGCAGGCACTAAAGGAGATCCTGAGGCATTTGCCATGCCAGTGGGTTTTCTGCAGGGGTTTTCAATCTGTGAATGCCTAAATGCTTCCCAGGGAAGATGGACACCTTGCACAGCAAGATTGATCCTCCTGCCAGCAGGCTCTCTTTACTTAGCTACCTATGTGGACCATGTAGATGTAATTTCTGGACTTAAAGGATTGAGATACACACAAAAAAAAAGGGTGGGAAACTTCTCGTTTTGTGGCTCAAGTCACCAAAATAGAGAATAATCACTTTTGCAAAAAGGGTGCAATTGCAGACCTGTGATCTGCACACTGCCATAGCTCCATTAAACTGCAGGGCTCAAGAAAATAGGAAATCTGTGACATGACATGACAGCAGCTAGGCAGAAGGGTAAAATGAACCAGATGAGAAGGTCACATGAAGCTCTTGCATTCAAAATGTATGTTTTCATGTCAAAAAGGTCCCTGTGCCAGCTCAGGAGTGACTTACTCCCAGGCTCCTGCAGAATGATTTGATGTGGGGACAGGGACTAAGGGTGAAAACTAGGATGCAACCAAGTGCCTGACGCAGGCACCCAAATTAAGCAGGTGACACAGGAGTTCTTGTTTGCCTTTTAAAAATGTATCACTACCAGAAATATTAAAAAAAATCTCAAACAGACTTCCTTGAGGCATTTACTGTGGGTTTGCCACAGACTGTAGAAGTACATGGATTCAGAGTATAAATTAAGATCTTTAACCCTTCAACCTGTGTGAGGACTCCCATTTACTCCTGTACAGTTGTTCTTTGATCACAGTACATTATCCTTCCCTGGAGTAGGAGAAAGCTGCTGCAATCTAATAACCTTAGACCTGAATGGGAGCTTCCACAGCAGTATAGCATCGTTTAATTCAACATTTCATCTTCACACCCTGAGTTGATTTGCCTTAGTTTTCCTGAAAAGAAGCGACTTTAGGGATTTAATTGGTCATTGCAATATCCTGCTTTACCAGATAAAATAGGTGATGCCCATATCTGCGAAGGGAAGAAAGACGGTGGTTAGGAAAAGAAGTGGCTCACAGAGTCTGGAAGCAGGTGTTCAGCTTTCCTCCAGTCTTATGGAGAGGCCCCATGAAAGGACATGAATGTCCCGGGCTCTGCTATCTCATGGCAGCACACCCCGTCCATCCCCCTGCAAGCTCAGGGAGCTGCACTGCTGGGGCAGTGATAGGGCCTTCTGTTTGGCTTGCTAGGTCAGGGTGAACTGCATGAGGGCTGCTAGAGTATCTTCAAAGCCTGAGGAGAGCCGTGGCACTCTGCAGCCTGCTTTTTCAAAAAAACAGCTCTGCGTCTTCACAGGGCTGTAGGGAGGGAGGAAATTACCCTAAAAATGCAGTACACTAGGAGTTAGTCTGTACTTTCCTTTCCCTTGCAGAAAGGGGGAAATCCAGGTCAGTCTACTCTATACCAAGCATCTTTTTTGGTAGCTGCAGCTACTTACTGTACATAGCTTATATCCTTAGCCATTCAACTGTTCTTCAAGAGTAGTAATTTATTTTAAGTAGCTGATATCCTCCTTCACTTTTCCCCCTCCCCCATCCCAGGTTTCTGGGAGAAAACATCACTCTGATATACCAGCCTAAGCCTACTCACACAGAACTTCCATAAGCAACATTTACATAATCACCAATTCATCCCTGATAGACCTAAGTCCTTCTTTAATCAAGTCTACAGTTCCGTCATGTCTTCCTTGGTAAGCAGGCCAGACTTATCTCAAAATGTCAAGAGCCACAGTGACTAATTAATGATTCTACCTTATCAGTCTTTTAAGAATGACTTAAAAAATCACTGAAGATTCCACTTTGAAACTATATTGTCAACCAAGAAAAAAAGAAATTAGCACACAAAAGAACTGAAATAAGAAAACTTCTTATTCAGTGCAGAAAGTTCACTCAGCCCAAGAAATGGCGTTCAGTAGCATAACATCAGTTTCTCATACTTTACAGGGTTTTGCTCCCAAAGAATCCTGCTTTGCTATTCATGGCTTGCAACATCCTACCTTGCCAAGCATAAATACACACTTACATAAACTCTCTGAACAGAGAACAACCTCGTCAAGAACAACTGGCAGAGCTTCTCTCTTCCTGAAAGGAGGTGTCCTTTTCTACATATTTTCAAATCTTTCCCAGTCCCATATGGTTTTTTTCCACCTCCCCCTTTCCGGTTTAGGAAGCATGCCATGGGCTTTGATCATCAGTCCACAAAACCCTTTATGATCTCAGTGTTATTAAGAGCAATCAGACTCTGAATGGGATAAAAATAACCAATGCATTTGTATACTTTCTTTTCAAGCTAGTGTAATTCACTAACACATTGGCTACATGCAAAAGCTGCATTCGTTCAACCATGCTAAAGAAAGACAACCCATTCCTTGAGCTGTAGTGGTGAAAATGCCCATTATGCCTGTCTCTGTCTCAAGGATAGAGCAAATGCAAAGACCGTCATGAATTAGGGTTTTAACTGCACTTACTAATGTTTATCAAAGATTTCCAACCAAAGAGTATTTTACAGAAGAATCAACTGAAGAAAACAAACTGTCTCTTAACTGATTTCCACATGAGTTCAGCCAGACCATGTTGTGGGTTGACACATGTGTCCTACTGAACATACTCAGAGCCATTCAAGATGCTTAAAATAAATGCCATCGGCTTTAACATACGTTAGAGTATTGGCATTAACTTTTCTATTTCTTAATTATCCATACAACAGTTTCTTTGTATCAATTATCTTCTGTTGACTGGGAGGAGCATTGCTGTGTTAGGTATTATGGAGGATTAAAAAGAGTTCATTTTCTCTGCAAAATAAATCAAATGGAACTAAAGGAAGAATGTAAAAAAACCCTAACCATTTGTTTGTTTGTCATATGTACCCACCTGTCATGCCAATTGCTTAATGCTGACATTATTTTCCTTGTATACACAATAATTCTTACGGACCATGCACTATCTTCTCTACAGAGAGATCCCATATAGTTTTTGTGGAACTTATCTGGAAAGATACTACCTAAAGTATATATTTGCATCTGACTATAGCATCAAAGGGAAAATACTTTGTCTAATTCCCTCTTCTTCTCCTCACATCACTTTTAAGGTGAGAATTGACCCTTGTTATTTTTTCCATATTTGCAAAACGCAAAAGCCTGGTTTTAGAAGCCTGAGAGATTTTCTTGCTGGAAAATCACACCGCACACTTAGGATGTTTTTGCTGCCTGTTATAGGAAGCATCTGTATGCAGAATAACACAGTGCACCTTTTCCAAGCATACTGGAACCGGACAAATCAATACACTGTGTTAAAATAATCAGGTTTGTTTCATATCTTTAGTTCACTGTTTGCAACTAGAAGAAGATGAACAATTGCCATGCTTTTAGCAAGATGAATAGACAGTGTTGCTTCAAAATACACCGATTGGTTTGTTAAATGTTTGAGAAAGGATTTGATGTATTTAATTGAAAAGGCATTCCCCTTATTAAATCAGTTTGCTGCACGAGGTTATGAGAATTTTGTTTTGCAAACCTTTTGCAACGCAATTTTGTTACAGAAATAGCTTAATTTCTGTGATTAAGCCTGTATGTACCACCCTCTAATTTGTCCAGCTGTTAAGGCTGTCTAATAAAGCTGGTTTTGCTCAGAAATGAGGTAAGCCACCTCTGGGTCTATGCTCCCAAACCCTCTATGGGAAAAGGGGAAGCGGTACATGACAGAGCTGTTGTTTTCATTCCCAGGGCTTTGATTAGGGGCAGAAAATGGTGCAGAGCACTCAGAGCAGAGGAAGTGGCTGTCCAATAAATACAGGCTGAAAAACAATATACTGTGATAGAGGCTGATAGCAATGAACACGATTGACGTTGCAACAGTAGCAGCATAAGAGTGCTCTAGATATGCATAGGACTGCCCCTGGACATCCACAAGCTGACCAAGGAGAGCAGCTACTGGGGGACTGAAAGATGAACAGCGAGTGACAAGCTCTTACGGAAGAAGACACTCCAGAGGAGTTGGGAGAGTCTGCACACCCTTGATGGCATGGAAAACTATCTTACAGCCTGCAATACTGGATTTACTAGTGGTTTTCCACAAGCTGTGTCAGGGTTGGAATAGAGATGCTCAGCCCCTGGAGCAGCCGCAACAGGAGTGAGTCAGGCATCAATAGCCTCAGTTCTTCTCCTTTCCTCGGGGGAACATCAGTTTGCTGCTGGCTGTGAGTATCTTCTCAGCTCTGTGCAGATGACCAACAGCTTGCCTGGGAACATAACCCAGATTTTGAGCAGTGTAACTGTCATGTAGGCAGATACTGTCCTTGTGCGCAAAGACCAAAAGATGGGTCCCAGGGGGAGCACAGACAGGATTCCTTCAGGCCTTTCAATAATGGAGCAGCTCAACAGGACCCATGGCTACTGCCAGCAAACACTAAAAGTCTGTTCACGACCAGTGGTGTCCCTCAGGGCATCAGCGTACCTCCGAGGTACCTCCAGTACCACTGAATTAGTGCTGATTAGGGAGTAGAAATCCTTTGAAGAACTAGCCGAACAAACTGGCCTTACATATACAGCATCTCTCAAAGTGCATCAAGTTAAGCCCTGGGGATATATGTACTAAACCTGGAAGAAGGCTTTTTATCACCTCCAGCTGAGCAGGAGTCATCCCTTCTCCCCAGATAAGCAATGGTCACAATGACCCAGGCATGATCACTTCTGAGCTGGATTACTCTAATTCACCCTATTGAAGCCTGGCTGCAGGCTGTGCCAAACTTCTCTGTTTCTCAGGCTGTGAGAAGTAAATGAAGGGCCTGCTCAGTTTTATGCACTGAACCGCAGTCATTTTCAGTATATAGCTTACAGCTTTGCTCCTTGTACTCCACATGTGTGGACCAAACAATTTGTAAACAGCCAATATGCCTAAGAAACTGGTTTTCATCCCACTGCCTGTCTAGAGACTAGGGGCAATGCAGCTCCATGCAGGCTCGTGGCAGCCAAAACCAAGAGAGTCTCAAATGAGAGGACCCAGGTCTAGCACAAGGCGCTACAAAAATACAGTTAGATGCAGAGTCTCACAGTTTTTAGGCAATTTTTAGAAATTTGGAGAAGAGCTTCTCTGCTCTGGTGGTGCTGCGAATACTTTGTATAAATGAAAGGCACCTTATCCTCTGAGATCTTGTAGCCTTTTCCAAAGTTTGTGTGGATTTTCCCACTCAGGCAAAAGCCTCTGAACTTGGAAGGGGAATTATTTTGCACTAATGACACAAGAAGGAATTTTTTAAGGGAGAAAACCTCACTTTTTGAAACTCCAGGGCAGACTTTCACAGGTAGGACTGTAGCAGTCTGAAGTGGGGCCACAGATCTTTTCCCACAAAACCCATAGCCAGTTGATGGGTGCTGCGATCTGCAAGGCAAGGGCATTCAGCATCTGACAGGACCTGCCCATGACTAGTTCTGAGCTGTTGGCCCTGTGCAATAGATTTGCTGGTTTCTTTGGAACGAGCTCCAGGACCTCCATTAGCTGTGCAGTTTGTAACAGAGTCAGAAGTTTATCCATAAAAATCATCTCCCCTGGCTACTGTGCCTGGAGGACATCTTCTTGTTTGCAAGTATCAAACACTGCATTATGAGGGTGTGAGGTACAGTAATACACGAGCTGAGAACATCATCTTTAAAGGTGTTGTGGATGGTTTCCAAGCAGATAACCAATCTCTCTCCAAGTCCAGAAGACCAATTTGGTTTCAAACCTCATCTTTTGCTTGAGATGAAATTAAGAAGTTGCAAAAGCAACTCTTACTGTGTCAAGCTGTCATTCTTACACTTACATCACTTATATTGCAAGGACTTAGGGTAGCACTTCCAACAGTACAGTGCTTGCTACCTGAATATATTACCTTACATAATTTTTTTTTTTTAAATTTACCTGAGTACTTTCTTCTGTCACATTTAAAACTCTCATTTATGCAAGTAACCTATGGCCTTTTCAGGTTTTCCTCTTCTTTCTCTCTCCCCATTTCAACTCTTTTAGACATCTGTCCTGTGAATGTTCTTTGCACATTTCAGAATCAAGGTAAAAACCCTGCAGCAAGTCACCAGCAGATACTACTAAATGGAGATACTTGTTCCACGCCATAATGATATGCCACAAGCAAGCAGCTAAGCTTTTTTCCACAGCCAGGCTCTTACCTGGTCTATGTGGGGGACCCCAGTGCAGGGGCTTGAACTAAGGGGTGCAGTGCCCTGTGATTGTGAGGACTGGAGTTGTGCTGATTTTGTGGAAAGAGAGAGATCAAAGATCATTGTTATGAGATGTTTTAAACCATTATGAGGTGTTATAAGGAGGTAATTGTGTTTCTGTACTGCAACAAGAAAGCAAAGCGTGAAATGCACTGGAGATACTACTTCCTCAACCACATGCTTTGGAGTTTATTAACAATAATTAATATAAATAAGTTTAATCCTTCAGTTTAATTAAAGAGGAAGTGGAGTTTCAGGTACATCTCCTCCTGTACAGTCACGAATACCTGACAAACAACAGCTAATTTTGACAAATTGTCTGCCTAACAAATTAATTTAGCTGAACTAGAAGCAGAGCAGATCCTGCTAGATGTAGATGAGTTGTAGTCCCTCCACAAGGATCTTTAAACCTTGTGTTGCTATCCCATTCCCAAAGGAAATTAAGAACATTTACAACTAACCAGTGCTATTATTGATGCAGTTAGCAAGCAACTTAATGGGCTATAGCTTGAAGAGAATGAACAGCCCAGTCCCCTGAACAGCTTGCATTC
The DNA here is from genome assembly GCA_018403395.1 of Gorsachius goisagi. Lineage (NCBI taxonomy): Eukaryota > Metazoa > Chordata > Aves > Pelecaniformes > Ardeidae > Gorsachius > Gorsachius goisagi. Next base: position 111,593 of record BOSO01011590.1, on the reverse strand, counting down.
AAGTTGCTGGCACTCAGCAGAGTGCATGCCACTGGGCGTGCCTTGCATTTTTTTTATCTATGCTATCTCAAACTGTCTGGCACAGGCAAACCAGCACAACAATGTCACAGCACCTTCATTCAGCTGCAGGGAGACACTATTCAGCAAGTGGTAAGCACCACCTCCCTAAAAAGCTTAATAATAGCAAAGGCCATTACTAGATTTCTGCTCATTTTGACACTGTGTATTTCCTTCCATTACTGAAATCAGAAAGGATCTTTCCTATGCAGAATCAAAACCCTCTACGCAGGCTACAATTTTTCTTAACAAACTAGTTGTTACTATTGTTACTGCTATTAAGCAAAGCTTATGGGTAAGAATCAGGGGGAAGGCCAACAAGGCAGATATCGTGGTGGGAGTCTGTTATAGACCACCCAACCAGGATGAAGAGGCAGATGAAATATTTTATAAGCAGCTGGGAGAAGTCTCACAATCATTAGCCCTTGTTCTTGTGGGGGACTTTCCAGAAGTCTGCTGGAAGTACAACACAGCAGAGAGGAAACAGCCTAGGAGGTTCCTGGAGTGTGTGGAAGAGAACTTCCAGACACAGCTGGTGAGGGAACAAACTGGCAAAGGCGCCAGGTGGGACCTCTTAGTTGTGAACAGAGAAGGACTGGTGGGTGATGTGGTGGTTGGAGACCATCTTGGGCACAGCAATCACAAAATGTTAGTTTCCAATCCTTGGAGAAGTAAGGAGGGGGCCCAGCAGAACTGCTACCCTGACTTCTAGAGGTCAGACTTTGGCCTGTTAAGGATCCTGGTTGACAGAGTCCCTTGGGAGGCAGTCCTGAAGGGCAAAGGAGTGAAGGAAGGCTGGGCATTCTTCAAGAACATAATCTGCAGGAGCAGGCTGTCCCCATGTGCTGAAAGACGAGCCAACGGGGAAGCAGACAGGCCTGGCTGAACAGAGAGCTGTGGTCAGGAAAAAAAGGAGAATTTGGAATCTTTGGAAAAAGGGGCAAACAACTCAGGAGGACTACAAAGACGTTGTGAGGTTATGCAGAGAGAAAAAGGGGAGGGCCAAAGCCCAGCTAGAATTTAATCTGGCTACTGCCATAAAATACAATAAAAAATGTTTCTGTAAATACAGTGGCAACAAAAGGAAGGCTAAGGAGAATCTCCATCCTTTATTGGATCCAGGGGGAAACACAGTGACAAAGGATGAGTATAAGGCTGAAGTACTTGATGCCTTCTTTGCCTCAGCCTTCAATAGTAAGATCAGTTGTCCTCAGGGTACCCAGCCCCCTGAGCTGGAAGACAGGGACGGGGAGCAGAATGAAGCCCCAGGTGGAAGTGGTTAGCGACCTGCTACACCACTTAAACACACGCAAGCCTATGAGGCTAGATGGGATCCAGCCAAGGGTACTGAGGGAGCTGGTGGAAGTGCTCGACAAGCCACTTTCCATCATTTATCACCAGGCCTGGCTAACCCAGGAGGTCCCAGTTGACTGGAGGTTGGAAAATGTGTTGCCCATCTACAAGAAGGGCCAGAAGGAGGATCTGGGGAACCACAGGCCTATCAGTCTAACCTTGGTGCTGCGAAAAGTCACGGAGCAGATCATCTTGAGTGCCATCACATGGCACATACAGGACAACCAGGTGATCAGGCCCAGTCAGCATGGGTTTATGAAAGGCAGGTCCTGCTTGACTAACCTGATCTCCTTCTATGACAAGGTGACCTGCTTAGTGGATGAGGGAAAGGCTGTGGATATTGTCTACCTGGACTTTAGTAAAGCCTTTGACACCGTTCCCCACAGCATTCTCCAGGAGAAACTGGCTGCTCATGGCGTGGACAGGAGTACTCTTTGTTGGGTTAAAACTGGCTGAATGTCTGGGCCCAAAGAGTTATGGTGAATGGATTTAAATCCAGTTGATGGCCAGTCACAAGTGATGTTCCCCAGCACTCAGCACTGGGGCCAATTCAGTTTAATGTCTTTATCAATAATCTGGGCAGGGGATCAAGTGCACCCTCAGTAAGTCTGCAGACAACACCAGGTTGGGTGGGAGTGTTGGTCTGCCTGAGGGTAGGAAGGCTCTAGAGAGAGACCTGGACAGGCTGGATCGATGGACTGAGGCCAATTATATAAGGTTTAACAAGGCTGAGTGCTGGGTCCTGCACTTGGGTCACAACAACCCCATGCAACACTACAGGCTTGGGGAAGAGTGGGTGGAAAGCTGCCCAGCAGAAAAGGACCTGGGGGTATTGGTCAATAGCCAGCTGAATATGAGCCAGCAGTCTGTCCAGGTGGCCAAGAGGGCCAACAGCATCCTGACTTGTATCAGGAATAATGTGGCCAGCAGGAGTAGGGAAGTGATTGTCCCCCTCTAATTGGCACTGGTGAGGCCACAGCTGAAATACTGTGTTCCGTTTTGGGCCCCTTACTACAAGAAGGACATTGAGGTGCTGGAGCATGTCCAGAGAAGGGCAACAAAGCTAGTGAGGGGTCTGGAGCACAAGTCTGATGAGGAGCAGCTGAGGGAACTGGGTTGTTTATCCTGAAGAAAAGGAGGCTGAGAGGAGACCTTATCACTCTCTATAAGTATCTGAAAGGAGGGGGTAGTGAGGTGGGTGTTGGTCTCTTCTTCCAAGTAACTAGCAGCAGGATGAGAGGAAACAGCCTCAAGTTTCACCAGGGGAGGTTTAGATCGGATATTAGGAAAAAAATCTTACCAAAAGGGTTACCAAGCACTGGAATGGACTGCTCAGGAAAGTGGTTGAGTCCCTGTCCCTGGAGGCGATGGATGATGGGATTACGTCTAAAAGAGGTGTAAATGCGGTGCCTCGGGATGTGGTTTAGTGGAGGATTTAGTAGTGCTACATTAAGGATTGGACTTGATGATCTTAAGGCTCTTCTCCTACCTAAGCAATTCTATGATTCTATGCCTCACCAGTCAGCCACACTTTAAATCCTCGGGCTGAAGAGGTCTCAAGTGGCTGGTGGTCTCAGCAGTATAAACTACTGGGGTGAAGGTCCTAGCTGCTTAAAGTGCTGGAAACACCACTTCCCTTTGCAGCATTAGAGGAAGAAAAATTAAATCTGAAGTATTCACTGAGTAGGATGTCCTATCAATATGGGCCTCAAAGCCTGTCTACGTCAGATCCAGAAAAACTGCTGTCTCCAAAATTCCTCGGATACCTAAGATCTATAGCTAGAGAACTGAATGCAAAGTCCCTAAAAGTGCAAGAGGACAGTAAGGTTTGTCAATCATTCTTGACAGCATTCACCGCTGCTTTTTGGGTATAAGCTGTATAGGGTAGCCACTGAGCCATGCTCTGGTTGATTAGAAGTGCCAGTACATGAGGCAAATGCAGATGTTTTGACTTGATCAGCACTAATTTGAACCATATATTTTGGGAATACCCATAGGTCCATTTGTTCCAGAGAGGTACTTAATTACTGAATTAATTTTTCTCTATCGGTTAGAATTATATTACAACCTATCTATGCAATGCAAACCTTACAAAATGGAAACTGAATAACTACATTTTGGCTCACGCTAGCACTAATCATTGCCTCTGCTTTAACAGGCTAGCCATCACAAAATATATTGCATATCAGGGTAAAAAAGCCCCAGATAAAGATTTGAAGATACAAGGTGTCTTTTCAAAGTATTTGAATAAACTTATTTGCAGTCTAATTCTCTCAAACACACTAATCTGTTGCTCTGTAGCTCAGCTGTTGGTACACTTGAGCAGAAAACTCCCAGATGCAGCTGTGGTTTCCTTGGCATACCCAGGAGGACAGTGGAGAAGCAGGATAAATTCCCTCCTCTGTTTTACTCCTTCTCCATCCAGACTGCTAGTGGAGTTGTCCTTAGCTCTTGGCAAGGGGAGAGAAGCCCTAATGCTTTTTCAGTTTCACTGGCATCATCGGCCAGCCCTGTACCATCCAGGTTACTCTCTTGTTCCAGGGTCTCCTGTCCTGATAATGCTATTTCTTTCTAAATAGCTGGATCACAAAAGAAAACACAAAAAAGAAGCCAGGTCTGAGCAACTGACCCAAAAATGTCTGTTTGATGAACAGTGGGATAAAAGACACCTAAGAAACAAAGCTCTTCACAGACCTCATGGCCTCTGGCACCTGGCCTGTTTAAGCTCTGTCTTGGCATTGCCCTTTTCCACCACACATTTTAAATAATTTTTCCAGAAGTTAATGATTTATAGCTTCTAATGCTGAAGGCTTGCAGTGCATCATCTGAGGAGATGAAAATTTTATAGCTAAATGAGGAGGATAAAGGTATTTTCATAATCAGATCCTGGTCAAGTCCCTACAGCCATGGCTAATACTAGAACTGAGGAATCTGTGGCGGATTTAGTTAATTTAGTACAGTGCAATAGAGGGACACCGTAATCTATACTTCAGAAATTTGTAATAAAGCCTAGGCTGTTTGTTTTACACTGATTTGAGACTCTATTGTTAGCCTTCTGCTGTTCTTTGAGGTCTACTTGGATAGAGGGTCCTTACAGCTCATCAGCAGCTGTTAAGTATGAAAGCAATGATTGTTCTCCCAATTGTGAAGTGTCCTCTTGCTTTAGGTCAAAGAAGTCCAGGACCTGGTCTGAAAAGCTAGGAGTGAACAGTCTGGAGTTGCATGATGACACTATAATTTTATAGTTTACCAAACTCAGAAACACACAGGCTGTATATTCTATCATGGGATGCATAGGTCACATTTTCCTACAGTTCTAAAAGTGATGTGTGCCATTAGCATGGGTGCTTTACAGGCTTACATTTGACTACTGCTTGCCAGAGTCTCCAGTGCCAGTCCAGCTACCTCTCATATAAAACACAGAGGCAGCCTTTGTTCTCCTACCACTGGCATCCCTAATAAGTGGACCTCAAAAACAGAACATCTGACATCACAGCAATTTGAGATAAACAAAGTCTGCAGCACACTGCAGGTAACATCTGCCTCAAAATCCTCAAGAAAATAGCTATAAATAGCACAATTACATGATGGATTTTTGTTTACAGGTGATGGCGATGATGGTGGCGGTAATGATAACAACAATAACAATAGTTGTTGTGAGATAGGCAAGATTTGAGCCAAGAGAAAGAGACTTTCTGAAACTTCTGAAAGTTTTGCCCCAGAAAGAAAGGTTGCAAAATCAACTCATCTCCTTTTTCAGCTGAGACCGCCAACATTAGACACAGTATTCGACACCTATTATAATGAAGAATGTCTTGAGACTATGCATTAAATAACATTTTTTAAATCTTGGCTTCTGCTTCCCTTTGAGATATTAGAGGCTATTAAAGTACATTACAATCACTTGCCAAATTTTATAATCTGTCACAAACAGGTTTCTGGAATTGCATGCGACAATACCCACAGCAGTGGATGAAGAGTGTGTTCACCGATGTCCTGTGTTTTGGATAAGAGCTTTTGCACAACTGCAGAAAACTCCTTCAAGAATTATGCATATAGTTGGCTAATTAATCCAGTCTGGTGGTCCCAAGATGCCCAGTTCTCTTTGGGTTGTCTATAAGGGAAACTAGGATTTGATCCCCAGGAAGGGAAGAGGAATGGAGGCAACCTGTAATTTGGACTGCTTCACTGCACATAAAATAATTTTTTAACATCTAATACTGTATTTGGTAATTTTAGCAAAAAGTTACCTTTTTAGTCTAAGGCATGTTCTCATACGAAAGATCGGGATGGTAGCTGTAAAGTTTATCAGATCACTTTGCAGGGAAGGGGATTCAGACCCTGCAATCACTCAGACTACAGTCCCATCAGGGAGCTGCATGAAAGGTCTCCATGTGTTCCCAGCCAGCAAAAGTCTCCTCTAGGTAAGAATCACAGCCTTTTCCTCAGCAGAGCAGTTAGATGTCCATCTCCTCATCCCTGCCTCCAGGATCTCCAGTTCACTCACCCCAAAAAAGAAGATCCTTGTGGCATCGCTCGATTCAGTCCTTGTGCCTAAGGACCCATCTTTTCCTGCTCCGTTTTTCCCTCAAGCTGCTCCTTTAGCTCCTGGGTTGCCTCCAGCTTTCCTTGCTGAGCTGAGATTTTGACTCCAACACAGCCTCCAAAAGCACCAGGGGAGAGGGGTACCTCTGGCCATGAGACATCTGGGGACAGGAACATACGCTTGCAGAAAGGGGCAATAGATAATCCTGAAACAGTAGCTTGAGCCAAAGAGTGCCAAAATCACTAACCAGCTGGGACGAAAAGCTCTGCAGCCGCACGCTTAAAAAACTGCCACGTGTACACAAATCAGTGTTTTGCTTGTAGTGAACCATTTGGTGTGCACCAGTGGGAGGGGTCTTTGATATCTCAGTCCATGGATATTTGATCCAGAGCATACCATGTTTGGCATGCCCTGGGCATTTCTTTCTGTAAAAAAAAAAAAAAAAAAATTATTGCAGGCATTTCACAACTCAGAACAGGACAGTGGACATATCTCTGAGCTTATGTAAAACCAGAACAAACAGGCTCATTTTGGGAGACATCACGGTTTCTAGCTCTCTATGTGAGAAAGAGGAGCATAATAAAAATGAAAATTACCCCAATATTGAGTAAATATACCAAGGTACCTAGAAAGAATATCCAGAGGGTTATTACTACAATTAATTACAGTGAGGCTTATTACTACAATTAGTTACAGTGAAGGATGTAACCTCTCTTCTTTCTTTTTACTACCACCATGCAGTCTAGTCATCCACCTGCAAAACCCAGTACGTCAAAGATTTTGAAGTTCGGTATTACATGGTACCAGAAATTCTTTACCAGGGCATGCTGACTGATAAAAGGAGTTCCTTCATCCCTGAAAAAGCTGCTGTGCAATCCTATTTTACACAGTAGAATCAGCTAGGAATGGAAGCTACAGACAGACTAGGAATTTAAGGAGCTCAATATTAAGAAAAAGGAAGAAGAAAGAGCCATGAACATGGAGAAGGAGGGACACTTGAGAAGTGCTAGCAGGAAACAAGACGTATCACTGGCAACTCAACCAAGTGAAAAGGTGTTGGAAATGGAGAAGTAGCAGAGAGCAACAGCATGCCCTGATAACCTAGGCAATTCATGTACCTTTCTGACTGATTTACTTTTGGCTGGTCTTCTTTTCCCATGCAGAAGACAGGATGAAAGACATTGTAAATATGGGCTTACTGTGCTGATAAACACCTCTTTTTCTTACCGTCCCAACTAATGGTGGGTTTCTCAACTAGTATAAGTCAAAGCAATGTGGAATGCTCACTAATGTTGAAGAACATTTATCCCACAAAAAAAGGACAAGCTTCGTTTTCACAACACAGCCGCGTAGCTGCTAATGCCAGCATAAAAGAGGTGGCAGAAATGTATGGTGTGGGAGTTAAGACTATTGTGAACGTGCACACTGCTTACGGACAGAGCCATTGTACTGTTACTCCAGGAACACTGTGTAAACAGGAATGCATGGCTGGCTTTTGAGAAGCCATGATTTATCGTTTGCCAAATGCTGCTTTGTTCTAATGTTGTCTTCCTCCTTGCTCCCCCAAAACACATGAAAGTGGCATAAATTGTAAGAAAAGGAGATGAGGGTTCAATTGTGTGTAAATCATTATTGCTTACATAAATCTCTTCACTGGTAGGACAGGACTTAGAGGAAATTCATATTACAGCTTTTGAGCATTTTGCTAGTAAGGTGTTCTGCTCTGTTCTTTTCACCCGAATGAGTAAGAAGGTGCCAGTATTTGAAAAACACTTTTGTCAGAAGTACAAAAGCTACCTATAAGTATATTTTATTTAGTGGATAATTATGAAAAATCTGATTTTGATGCTCCTGCTGCATCAATGTTAGAGGTTATTAAATGGATCATATTGTCAGTACAAAGACATGCAAAAAACGAAGTTTATGACCATTTAAATGCTGTGGCAAAGATTAATTTGGCTAGATACAAAAATAGACTATTTCAGGTGCTGTTTAATCTATACTAAGAGGTTGCAAAAGTATGAGAAACCTTTGACAAACAAGGTTTAGGATGGAGAAGCTATGACCCTCGCTTCATTCAGCATTTTGGTTAACTGCAGATTTTTTACATGGAAATCATAATCAAAGGGTGCAATGGAAGTTGTCTTATAACAACTAAAATATCCTGATGTTTATAAGTATATTTATAAATGTGTGTATAAGTACATATATGCATACACACATATATGCCGAGAGAGAGAGAGGGAGAGAAAATTAATCCATTGCTGAAATCTGTAAAGTTATTCTCTTAGACAAAGAGCAGAAATGAGACAGGAAGACTAAGGATTTGAGTTAGGTCATGTTGCTAAAGTATCTTTGATGAAGATGAAAGCTGCTGATGAACACGTCATGTGCCATCTGTTCGTACCATATAATACAGTTGATACATAAGATAGTGCATTTCCCTAAGTTTTGTCACCTCTGTGTGACAAAATGTCCTTGGATCACCATAGCTGAAGCAACACCACAACTAAATAACTTTGGAAATCTGTCTCAGCATTCCTAATGAAGGATAAGCAGAAAAAAAGCACAGCTTCTTGGGCAGCTCTGCTGTCTACAAGTTGTGTCAGAAGATGCATCCATTCACAAGCTGTACTTATGCACTGCCTAACTCTACACATAGTCACGACCTGTGGATAGGCTCTTAAATTGGAGGCCTTTGTGTATTGTGTAGGCTTTGGAGGTCTGGTGTAATGTGCAGGCTGTGTGCCATGCTTAAAAATTTGAAAAACCGAATCTCTCTGAATCTTAGCATATCAAGGTAGTGTGATACTTACAGCTGGGTTTGGAGATGGTTACAGGCTGTGGCAGAAAGCATCTGTTAGGCCATGCTTTTAGGCAGAGCTTTCTGTCCTTTTGCATTTACAGCCTCAGGGGAAACAACTGCTAGCAACTGTTCTCAGTACTGTGTGAACTTCCAGGGCAAATAAAAATTTGGGAGAAAGAAAAGAAAAGTTTTGAAACTGCATCTTAGGCTTCAGTTTTCTATTTAAAAAAAACCCAAAATAATATAAACTCTGAAATATTTTAACCAGATCTAGAACATGACCATTTTCCTGAGTCTTTCCCAGGAAACGTCTCATTGACTAAGAAATGGAAACAGTACCTCTTGCTCTCACTTAATAAAAAGTAGCTTTCGTAGTTTTGATTTTGATTATTATTTGGATTTTTTTTTTGAAAAAAAAGTGGTTTAAAGCTGTTGTGCTGTTTGCATCCTAGCTACTAAATCATTGTGAAAGGTAGCTCACAGGAACAAGAAAGTCTTGCTAGGTAGAAACAAACCAGCTGTTACCTTATTTTCTTCTTTATTAAGGCTTTTTCAAAATTATTTTTGGCGACAGATATAATGCTATTGCTGAAAGGAAAATTAGTCTTGTAATAAAAACAGCTCCTCACTCATTCCACCTGTAAAATTTTTCATCCTTACAACAAATTCTTCTCAGGGAGCTAATTAGAAATAGAAAGTTCTTTAATTGATGAGCATCTGACCATTAGGGCATTTTCAATTTCTCACAGCATCCCAGATGACACAGTTACAGAAAGGCATAACTGAAAATAAAGAGAGACTAATTGGAACAATTAATTGAAACAACATACAGTTAATTTCAATTATAAGAATCCTGACTGCTCCCTCGTTTCTTGTCATGTGGCCTGCTGCACTGGGGTGATGTTCCTACAGACTCCTCAGCAAAAGCTGTGTGAGGATCCCATCGGCTGCTGACTATTCCTGTATTTACTATTTGTATTATCGTAACACACATCAGCCCTACTCCTGCATATGTTCCCAGTGTAAGGTGCTCTATAGAAACGGAACAGGAAGGTTCATGACTGTAGACACGAGCATGGCTTAGCATGCTGAATTACCCATTCAGTCAGGAAAAAAGTTAAGTCACTCGCTTGAATGCTTTGGTTTTTAAATGCCCCTAATGCAAATTTCCTCAGGAAACATCAAAGAACTCTTCTAAGTAAGAAGTTTATTTCCAGCTAAATATCGAGCTCTGATACTTACCAGACTCTGGGAAAAAGCTCCAAAACGTACTTTTTACAAGCAAAGTTTTCATGCTCCAATTTGGAGAGTCACAAACACTGAGCTACAAAATCTTACCAACTGTTCATCATGAAGCAGGAGGTTGCTTGCTGTCTTTTTTACAGGAAGAGACTGCACGTTGCTGTTTGTGGCATCCTGCAAAAGCTGGTAGGCTGATCTCAAAGTGATCTCACTCCTTTGCTCCACCAGGTTCTGCTAGCCACTGTGATTAGTAAAGTTACGATCCTGTCAAATGCACGGCAAGACTCCCAGTTAGTTCTGCAAGGCTGGGATTTCATGCCGCATCTTTTGGTCAGCACAGTAGCTTTTGTACAGGTTGCACGGATGCCATATACACCTGCAGAAATTATGCGAGTTCTGGCTTGAAATAGCATAAAACTCTTGTATCTGCATACAGCTGGTTTTGGCCTCAAGACTTTAGCCGTGCTACAGCTTCTTATGGGAGACGTTGTTTGATTTTTTTATACTAGCATTCATTTCCTATGCCATGACTCTTAAGTCTGCTACAGGGATCTTATATAAACAGCCTAATCAGCAAGTCTGTGCTGAGTTTGGGAACATGACTAATTATAATTTTATATGGTTGAGTGAATCAGGACTGTACTGTTCAAGAAAGGGCTGTCTGGAGAGTTGCATTTATTCATAACATCCACCAATATTTTACCTTGCTTTCTCACACATTTTCCTGCCTGCAACAAATGAGAGAAACCATTCTTACTCAACTCAAATTAATTTTCCCTTCCGTATGGTTCCCCATACCCTTCTCATGTGGAGTTTCACAGTTCCCTAGTTCTAATCCCCTTGCAGAAAATACAATCTGAAGCTGAGTTTCATATTGACATAATCTCATCTGCTGGTAGCGGAATGAGTAACTCTCCTGATTATTGGCTGTGTTAACAGCTCCTGGGCCTTCAAGTCACTGTGAAGACATGATCTGTGGAAGAGAAAAGTGGAAAGCCTGAATAATGACACTGTCTTAAATGTATGTCAAATCCTTAATCTATTATTTGGTAAACCATCCTTCACCATCTATTGAAAAAGTAGCATTTCTTTGTAAATTCACTTTACACAGGTGGGTTTCACATTGAGATAATCCTAGTCCTGTACTGATTATCTGAGTGAACAAAAGCTACCCTAATGCCTGAGTACCTACATCAGGAGGATGATCTGAATTTTGTACAACTAAATGTGCCAAATACACTCATTGAGACTGGCCAGGTTGGTTCCACCGTAAAATACAGTCCTATACAAGACAACTGTGGTGGGTTGACCTTGGCTGGCTGCCAGATGCTCACCCAGTTGCTCCCTCACTCCCCTTCCTCAACAGGAGAGAGGGCAAGAGTAGGAGGGAAAAGCTCCTGGGCTGAGACAAAGGCCATTTAATAAGAAAAGCAAAAGCTGCACATGCAAGCAAAGCAAGAAGAGGAATTTACTCACTACTTCCCATCAGCAGGCAGATGTCCAGTCACTTCCTGGAAAGCAGGACCTCAGCACCCGTAATGATTGCTTGGGAAGATAAATGCCATAGCAAGGAATGTCCCTGCACCCTCCTCTTTTCCGTCAGTTTTTATTGCTAAGCATGACATCATATGGCACGGAATGTCCCTTTGGTCAGTTTGCATCAGCTGTCCCAGGTGGGTCCCCTTCCAAACCTTTTGCCAACCCCCAAACTACTGGCCTTGGGGGCAGAGGGGTGGTTTGGAGAGAAAGCTTTGACACTGTGCAAGCACTGCTCAGCAATAGCCAAAACACTGGAGCGTTATCATTGGTGCGTTAGCAAGCCTGCCTAGCCACAATTGCAAAGCACAGCACTACATGGGCTGTTAGGAGCTCCATCCCAGCCAGACCCAGTACGACAGTACACAAAATTATCAGTTACTGAAGTGACAATATAAGTGGATAATGTTGCTAGATCAATAAAAATCATATGACTGTCGTGAGAAAATATTCTAGATCCTGCAAGATCTGCAAGAGAAGTCCCTCACTTGATGACAAATGGAATCCCTGGAAGCTTCTTTGTGGCTTTTGGTGGGAACCTGAATGAGGAGGGTAAACACTTTTCCCTCCTCTGAAACACATGGATTTTTTTGAGATTGTCATCACTTTGTATCTAGCACAGGAGTCACACCAGCCCTGGACTCTGTGAGAGCAGTGAGGTTCTTGACTGACACAGTGCACAGCGAGACAACAAACTGCGGGCAAAGGGACAACCTACATTACAGCCAACTCTGCAAAATTCTGCCTGTCAGAACTTAGTAAAATTAAAAACCACAGAGAACTGAAATATGGGATACAGGAAATGCAAGCATTTCAGGGTTTAATTAAGCTAAGACACCAAATAACAGGCTACACACTGCCGAGCAGGTAGCACATTGCATCTTCAGATGCAAAGGAGGGTTTCCCTTGTTTCCATCATTACTTTTCCACATGTTTTCCTAGTCTACCACATTCCTGTGGTTAGAGAAACCAACTGGAATGTCTTGTGCTACTGGCCTATAGATGAACTTTGCTAAAATACCCACAGTTCTGAGCCATTAAAAATCACTAGGAAATTGATTGCAGCAACGAAAACACAAAAGAATCGTGACCTTCAAAATCTAAGAAAAAATATTTTATATTCTCATGTTGATGAGTGCTTACAAGGGTTGAGGAGAAGGTCAGTGTTCCGTTAACCTCTTGGCTCCTCTGTTCGATACAGGAGCTCAGTGGGAGACTTCACATATTGATGAAAAGTCTTCCAGTGGCATTAGATATAGCCGAAATAGGCCCACACATTTGTCAGGAGGTGTTTCTATTCCTATCTGGATATTAAACAACAGCACTGAAGATAGGTTGGTTTACATTTAACTTATTTTTCTCCTACCAATGTGTTTCAGTCAGCATGTCCCTGCTATTCAGAAGAGATAAAAGAAAATTGAAAACTTAAAATTGTTCATGCAAGCAGGAAGATAAGGATAATAAAATCCCATTTATTGGCATAAATGGATCAATCACTCATGGAAGGAATTTGCTCTGTGATGTACTCCTGTTGCACAATTGGTTAGATGCAGACAACAGCAGCTGTCTTTTAAAACTAAAATATTGATTATAACTGCTAATGATGACTGGAATCAACAATCTGATCTGGAATGCCAAGCCATATGGTCTTGTATTTCCAAGGCAACATTACCTTTTAACGCCGCTCACATGTCTATGTTTACAATATTATATCCTAGGTACTAATTCAGAAATAACTATTTTTCTGTGAGGCCTTTTGGTAATTTAAAATTTTAGGTATATATTACTTTAATTATAAATAGTACTTTTCCACCAAGCTACCGCAGCAGTTACACCTGTATGTGATCATCAGAAGTGTGTAAATTTTAAAAATTCTATAGAAACTAGAATATTTTCAGATTTCATAATGGGATTTCATGACTTTCAATAGTCTTAACCTAAATTGGACATTGTTAGTGGACAATATGTCATTGTTTCAGCCCTTAATCCATTTTATTTTGTTTGTAAGCTGTATGTACAAGAAACAGAACCTGTGCTTCTGGTTGCAACACAAAACATTTATTGATGATTTATTGATCCAGTTGTAATGATAAAAAGTCACCTAAGTGAGCAGCAAAACTGGACTCTGTGCAGAACTGGGCATTGAGTTTTGCTTTATAAAAGATGCCTCTGCCAGAGTGTAGCATGTGGAAAACGCGGGAAGCCTGGCTCACTGTCGGGTAGAGGTTGCCTGGATTTGATATGTACCAGCCTAGCATCTGACTCTTCATTTATTTAATATCTTAGTTACTGTGGTCAGCTGCTAATCCTGTTCCTCCTCCACTGATTCAAGTGTAGGCATGAGTCCTTTGTCTCTCCATGGCCCTTCTACACTGTTCTGACAACATAAAGGACCTTGATAATGTAAAAGCTGTAAATGTAATTTGACAGGGCTTACACGCGTCTTTTGCCACCTTTACCATGCCACAGTGATATAAGGTAACTTTCTTGTCAGTGAGGGTTGGTCACTATGCAGCTTCTATGCTTGTGGGTAAGACACAAATAATAAGAGCTGAAAAAATTTGCCCACAGAGACGAGCCAATATCCAGAACACAAGGCTAATCATGCCTTTTTGTTGAAACATATTACAAATACGAACACTTTTAGATCAAGGATCACTGCAGGAACTCAAATCTATGTGGAAAAAGAACAGTACAAAACCTGATGGAGAATCTGGGGCATTGTGCTGGCACTGCCATGCATAAAATTTCATTATTTTTTTGAGTTTCTATGCAGACCTATGACCCACTTCTGTTCCCACTGAAATCCATGGCAGATTTAATAGGTGCTCTATTTTTTCATTTTAATAGGCACTCTATTTATAGAAAAATGTGTAACTTAAAATTATGCGAATTCTAGTCTTGCTTCACCTTCTACTCCTCAAGGGATTCTTCTTACTGAAGAACTAAATGCTATTCTACAGTAGCAACTGTGAAAGTAACCATGCATTGTACCTAAAATGCCTGTCATAGACTGTTTAGCAGGTTACCCTACATTGGATAACAGACTTTTTTTCCTAGCTACTAAGAAACCATAATCACAGTTTGTCATTAAGGCTGTGCCTGGTTTTGACAGACCATCCCTCAAAACAAAATCACATTATTTTATACTTCCTCATCTTTGACTTCCACCAATCAGTATTCTTCAAAGTTTACAGCTATCAGAAAAGGCACTGATGAGGCATGAAAGCTGGAAAATATGGAGCTGCTTCCCATTAGTCAATCTCCCATCCTCTCCTGCAATGTCATATGTTAAAATTAAATTCTTTGATACACTCAAATTTTTTATTTTTTTTTAGGTGATCTGAGAAAAACACATTTCCTGCTAATACATCTGGGAAATATCAAGGTCATTTCCATTCAAAAGATTTCACTCTCTGATAGATACCATGTTACTTGAGGTTCAGTTTCTATGATGGGCCCTAATACAGCTTTCAGGACTTCAGCAGAGGTAAAGTAACACAAGGCAAAAAAAAAACCCCACGTCTGTTTCATAAAATGAAGTATATATAGGAAAAAAAAGTAACACAGAGATATTGTCAAGATAAATTGTGGTGGTACTTAAGCTTAGATTTCAGTTACTCTTGTTTGTTGCAAATTGATGCCTGGATCCAGTGGGGCCCAGACTGGGACTTGGAAGCAGTGCCCACAACGCCTGAGCTACAATGCGCCTCAAGAGGGGCTTAGCAATTTGATGTTGAGCCACGCAAGCATACTCAAAGGGTGGTGGGCAGTGTGCATGTATGGCTGTAGAGGCAGCACAGTGAAAATTGGTGCTGCACTGAGAGGAGCGGTCTCACCCCCTTCTACCTGCCCACAGCCCCTTGCCCCCTGGTGCCAGTGCCATCCCTCATGCAGCCACACAGCAGGCTGGATCTGGGAAGCTGCTCAGCTGAAGGCTAGCAACAGTGAAATGACTGGCTTTTAGCCAGGTTGGTCCACCAGCCTGGTTGTCCACATGGCTGCGCAAAACTCATACTTGCGATGGGAAGCCGTGGGGATGAGCGGCCAAGCATGGTGGCAGGCACAGTGCCATCCTTTTTGGAACAGGCTGGACTGCAGCTGACGAAGCAGCCAGAGAGCTGCAAGTGGGTAAAAATATACCGCAGGTCAGGTGTGCCTGCAAGCCCTACACTGGACAAGGCTGGCATAGCAGCACCTTAAGTATGTGTTAACCTGGTTTTAAGTAAAAGCTTTTAATCATTCTTTCCATGGCCTTTAAAACTATTTGAATGACCCAGTCCACAAGTAATTTACAAGCTTGCTTAATTAAATCAATTTGGTTTAAAAGAACTCCAGAGCATGCTATTCCCTTTCCTTAACCTTAGCATTAAAATGGATGCTTATCCAGTCTTGGGACCCTGGTAGTCTCTTATGGGATGCACAAAATGAGCCACAACAAGCAGATACGAGCTCCCTTTGCCTGCACACCAATCTAATGGGCCTCCAGCCAGCTCCAAACTGAAAATCCTTGTGACCTTGTTAGGGTGACACTGTGCCGGAGCTACTAAGCTGTGCTCAGAGGCAGAGAGATCTGGGCTGGGCTTCACAAATATGCTTTTGAACTGGAACTGGCTTGTGTCCAGGCAGCTGAACGCACTTGCAGAGGGAATTCGTGCATGAGTGCAACCAACCATGTAGACATATTCACAGTATCAGGAGACTGAAGGCTACAGCTTCCCTCCAGAAGATCTGAATACCCACAAAGCCTCTATTCTAGATTTCACCACATATGCACCATATTTCACTTAACCTCCCCCTCTGTGCCAATGGAAACCTTTTGCATTATACAAGCTATCCAGTCATATTCTGGGATTGTTTATTCCTCATAAATCCTAGGATTGATCTGGCTGTCCCTTGTTGTAGGAACCACCCGTTTCCATACAGTTTGAGGAATATTCCTGTAATTAACTTGGTTTTGCAAGGCATATGAGACACTGTTATGTGCCTTCCTGTTTTGTAACTGCCATGTCTCACAAAAATGATGTTTGACTGTGTTTCTTGTTCGAGAAACCTATGCACTATGGAAGTCCTATTCAGTTAAGCTCGTCTTTTTAAGACACGAATAAACCTATAAATATTTTGACCACCTAACATAGTTAACAAGTGTTTTAGTTCACATAACTTTGATTGCAGTTCAGCACAAATAAAGGCTAATATCTTTTCTAACCTGGCCATTATTGGTTTTACCCAGTTCCTACCAGGTACTTCAGCTGGGCCATTGCAATTATTTACCACACCACCATTGACACAAAAGCAAGTTTTTTTGACTTGCATTGGTTTATGTATATAATTGGAACTTAACCCAGCTCTTTCTCTCCCTCTCTTTTTCTCTCCCCTCTAAAACTATTGACAAATCTGGGTGCCCTAATGCTCCGTATTGCTGAAAACATGTAAGGTTATGCAAATGGAAAGCAAAATAATTGTAAAAAAACAAACTGAAAAGCGAGACCATGCTCTGTCTATACATAAGAATAATACACTATACAAAGTGCAGAGCAGAAAATGACAGCTGTTAATAGATGTTAATAGACAGTACTTATAGCAGGAAAGAGAAATCTAAAGATGAGCACAGCAGGGGAGGGAGAACTAGGCCCACTATTGTGTAAGTCAGGTAGAAACTGAAATGCAGTATTTCAAGTGGGGTATAGGCACACCATGTACGTTAGGCAGGTATTCTGACAACTTAGGTGTGTCTGGCAAATATCTGCGTGCTAGATGGATGTTGAATTTTCCTTTGAGAAGTGAGCATGTGCAACTAACAGATGTAATACCTCAAGAAGAAATTCAAAGGCTTTTCTTGAGTAAGTTATGAAACGATTCTGTGCCTTTACTGTGTAACATCTACCTAATGTTAAGAGAGGTCAGCTTTAATTTACGATGCTAGGACCTATTTAATTTCATACTTGGCCACAAACTGCTGCTTCTTTCTTTTTGAAATTGCCTGTATTATTTGTCATTACATATCTTGCAACCTTCTCAGTATTCATAAAAGCTTATTTAAAATTGCATTAGGAAGTGTGATTCATAAGTTGGACACTGTGAAATTAAAACTTTATTAAAAGGTACTGGTATTGCTGTGTCTTTAAACAGTTGGAAAAACTCTACTGACACAAAAAAAATGTATTTAAGCATATCAGCTGGCACAACGAAATGAGAAACTTTCAAATTATTCAGTTAAGCAACTGAAGTTAATGGCTGAATGGAGTTTTCCTGCAGTAAAGGAAACAGCTCAGTTAGCCAAAATCCAATAGCAAAAAAGAAACAGCCAATGTTTTCTCCCTCTGGGAAGGTAAGCAAGCACCAGCTGCCACATTGGATATATAACTGAGATCTGTCTCAAGGACCAGTATTCAGATTTTCATTAGAGTGAGTAAGGAGTGGTATTAAACCACCTATGTGACTCAGGAACCTAAGTGCTTGTAGTTGCTTAAACAAGCAACCTAAACTTCATCCTTTAAATTCCCCCTGGGTACCTTTAGCCTAACTCACTTAAATATGCCCATAGGAGATGAGAACAGAGTGAAATCTGAGCACAATGAAGAGCCCACTATATAAATGGAGGGATTCCCACCACCTCCAAGGTGGGGGGGCCTAAACGTACACATAAACCACCTTTATTGTTCTTGCAAGATTTGCCCAGTTTTGCTGCATTTGATGGTAAGAAATTCATGCTAATGTAGATTTGATCATACCAGCACAGCATACTGCATTAGCAAAAAGTAGCTTGTGGGCATGTTTTTAACATGCAGTACAGCTAACCTGGTCTATATGGGAATGTGCACCAGCTCTTTATTGGGCTCTAGCTGTATCACCTGGAGAGAAAGGATCTCAACTGCTGCTACCCAAACTTTGCTCTGCTGCAGAGGTCCTGCCATGACATTGGGAAAGTTGTTTAATCGCTTGTGCCTTGAGATCCCTCAGCCTGTAAAGCTGAGGTAACAGAACATCCCATCTCCCATCCCTGCCCTGATGGGAAATACAGAAGAGACTCTGAGCTGCTCAGCTTGTGATATAAGCCATGACTGATCACTGCAGTTACACCATTATCCTTAATCTAGGCCGTTAATAGTGAGTAAATTAAGGCTCTTCTGTGTCTTCAGTGTTTCAAGAAACAAGAGTGGGGAACTATTCCTTTATTAGCAAGCTGTTTTCAGCACTGTATGCTTTTCAAACTTTTAAACATTTAAATAACAATTAAAAGAAATCAAAATAAACCAAAGCTTGGCTAAGCAGTACAGGTGAGAAACATTACTTCAGCTGAAATACTGTACCAGTTAGAAATGGCAATCTAAATATTACTGAAACACATATTCCTTTAAAAACTATCACAGATTGCTGTTTCTGTACTATAAAAACGCATTCAGCTATCCTACTGTGATGGATGTTAGTATATAGGTCTTCTTTTTTTAAACTCAAATTAGATTACAATGTTAGTAGGTCACAATGGAGCTATTGTTCTCTTACCATGTACCCTCCTGTGCAATTCTGCTGCTGATAACAATTCAAATCAGGGAATTTAGATGGAAGGAGAGTGCTACACCTTTATGTTGAGCCATCCAATTAAAGTGAGTGTAAAGAAACACTTTAAAACAGCAAGCGCTCAGGTAAGCATTTCCTTCTTACATTAACACTCAAGACAACATTCTCAGGCATCTTTCTGGTCAGGCAAACTCTGAAAACCTACCCAGTCTGGCCTTTCAAATCGGAGGTGTGAGGCTTACCACTGGAAAAAAGAGCAGGGGGGACACTCTTATGCAGAAGTCAGTTCAGCCGTGAACGCAGTTTTACCACGTTTCCCCTGCACACATAGTTTGGGATGCTCACATTTCCATGACGGAAATCTTGCCTTCCCCTGTGAACTTGATGGGGCTACTGCCTGGAAAAGGTGGAACTGAGAAGGAAGAGAGATGTTCGTACACTGTGCCAGCTCTCTGCCCTGTGACCTGGTGCAGTGGGGAACTGAAGCACAGGACTGTATCTGCTACCACGTGGATTGACCACTTGAAAAATAATCCCCTAGAGCTTGCAGAGGTCCCCAGTACAGGGGTAGCTGTCATTCTACCTTGTTATTGCTCTGTAATCTGCAAGTGCGAAAGTCTCATTTCATGGAAAAAAAAAAGAAAAGAAAAAAAAAGCCAAAAAAAGAAATCTTCAAAAAAGAAACATTTGTAAAGGCACAGTGTAGCTGCTCCTTAGAAACCTGAAGTATAATGATGTAAATGGGCAGAGAATTGTCTTACCACTATGACAGAGGTAACTCTTACTATTTGTTATTATTTTTTGGCTCTTTTCATCATTATTCATTATTATTAATCATTAATACTGACAATAGTAGTAAATAAAATCATGAAGTTTTCACCTGATTTATTTATGGGCTCCAGTGAGGCTCTTATCAGACTTGGGGGTGAGCAAAGGCTGACGTTAGCATTTTTGCCTTTGTAAGTTGTCACCTGGCTAAGTGCAGCTGGAGGTAGGTAGCTTAAGCCAGACCTTGTGGCTCTGCCTTGGGTACAAACACAGGGCACCACGGGCAGGAGCCTGGGAGGGGTCCAGCTGGTTCCCCTGCAGCAGAGTGGGAGGCTGGAGTGGGGCGAGCATGGAGATGAGCCTTGACTGCCTGAGCATGCAGAAAACGCAGGGAGCTGCTGGCTGCCATCCCACTCTCTGCTGCCCATCCTCTGTCTAGAAGAGGGTAGGTTTCATCACCTGCCTGCGCTGCGACTTTCCCATGCAAGGAGCCCAGCCGGCAGCATGTGGACTGGGCATTTTATTCACAGGACTGAGATCCTTTGACTTCCATGTGACATTTCTGCCTGCTCATATTCAGATCGATTCGTAAGGTGAATTTGTGCATAATCCTAGGACTGGTTCTGCCTCACAGAACAGCTGTATCTGAAGTTTTCACCTCTGCTAAGTGTCCTTGAAAATTTCTTCATACATTAGATAAGCACTCTTTAAGCATCTGGCTTGTTTAACCAAGAATAAAACCATGCAATTGGTTTGCAAAGATACACCCACAACCTCTTGTTCTTGTCCAAATTCTAAGACAAATGTAGCATCTTCAGCGTACTGTTAATTTCCTCCCAATAAAGCTTAATGCATCTTAAATAACACAAGGAAAACTGTAGATAACAAACTGAAGAGTCAACAATGGCTTGCTATTGCAGAAAAAGGCCTGGAGTGTCCATTGTTGCTGGGCTTTAAAAACACATCAGACAAACATCTGTCAAGAGTGACATAGGAATATCTGAGCCTTCCCTAGAGGCAGGAGTTGGATCAGACCACTCTGGAGGGGCCCTTCTAGCCCGGTGTTTCTGGAGGTCTGCCTTAATCTACTTACCTCCAGCTGCACTTAGCCAGGTGCCAACTTACAAAGGCAAATGCTAACGTCAGCCTTTGCTCACCCCCAAATCTGATAAGAGCCTCACTGGAGCCCATAAATAAATCAGGTGAAAACTTCATGATTTTATTTACTACTATTGTCAGTATTAATGATTAATAATAATGAATAATGATGAAAAGAGCCAAAAAATAATAACAAATAGTAAGAGTTACTTCTGTCATAGTGGTAAGACAATTCTCTGCCCATTTACATCATTATACTTCAGGTTTCTAAGGAGCAGCTACACTGTGCCTTTACAAATGTTTCTTTTTTGAAGCTTTTTTTTGCTTCAGTTGATCAGTCTCCAGATTATACAAGAGAGTGTTATAAACTTCCCCTACACAGGCAGATATATAGTTACTTACCACCTTAAGTTCGCAACACCAACAGAATGTCTCGATTCACAGATATTAATGCTTTTTGTTAAAGTAATGGACCAAACCACTAGTAAACTCTTCAAAAATGACAGTGAAACTAATTAGCAAAGTGACCATCTTCTTCCCCAGCTGCTAACACAAAGCTAAATAATATAATATTCTTGGCCAAGTTTGAAGCCTGGGAAGAAAGTCTGTTGCTTCATTCATATCCATACAAAAAGCAGAACCACAGCAGCAAGCTATACCCAGGCAGCTGCCAGGCACACCTTTGGCAAGATGCTGCTCTGAGAATTGTTGCTGCTCACAGTTAGACAGGGGTGGAAAGCAAAAAACCGACACATTTACTGAACCAGAGGCCTGCAGTCAGACACATAAAACTCCTTAACCTTCAGAGTGAGCAGCAACATGCTTCTACTTAAGGTCCAAATATAGAATCTGGACCCTGACGTTAGCACAGATGTATAAAAATACCAACTTTATTGAAGAATTTGGATTCAAATTGAACAAATGGGAAAAAGTACACCAGAAACTGCATAGAAAACATTCATATCAACATTTCCTTAAAAAGGCTGAAACTCAGATCCAGGCAAAGCTTAGGCAGGAGCTTAGTTAGAAAGTGTCATTCCTGCTGGCACAGGAAGAATTCACCACTCTTCCCTTCACTGCCCAGGGTGGGGCTTGGTCCCTGAATCACAGAGATGCTAGCAAGCCTCGGGGTGCCTGGTAAGATTTGGGTGCTTAAACTAAAGCCCATTTCCTTTTCAGCCCCAAGGCTTTCTCCTTCAGATGCACAGCTCCTGGGCAATCCCTCGTCCAGAACCACCTTCTGAGACAATAACTGCATTCAGAAGTGGAAACAAAACAGCACTAGCGACTCCACGGTGCAGTGAGGCAGCAAGAAGTGGGTAAACAACCAGGACAGCTTAACGTGGCAATTGCCTTCCTGCTGAACCAGTCCTGTGGCTGTCCCTCAGGCTCATCTGTATTGAGTTCTTTCACAGAACTGTCGCAAAGATTGAATTATTGATACCTGTGGAGCACAGCATGTCAGTAGGTACCAAAGAACAGTCTCCCTGAAAAATAAATAAGAAACAAGAGCAGATCCCAGAGCCACTAACAGCCTGCTGACAAAGGGCTGAACCTTGCTCTGACCTTAACCCTGCAGATGGGCCTTCCAGCTCCAGCTGTAAAGCAGCACGCAGCACCAAAGCTGGTCAACGTTCCGATTTTGCAGTTAAACAGCCACGTTCCCAGGTTGTAATTTCTCACTGGGGTTGCTTATTCGAGGCCTTAGACCATCTCTGGGCAAACTTCCAGGTTAAAAGAAAGAAGTCTCATGGCTTGTTACTCGTTCAGAACAGTGCAACAACGACAAAAAATGAGGACAAATCATCAAGTACCAGCTTCTTGGTTACACCCATGGACAACACGGACAGACCAGTGCATGATGTGTGAGACCCTGGGAACTCACACACTTTGAAACACGCATTTCCTGGCTTTTTTTCCATCACGGGAATGACTACCTACCAAAACTACCAAAGATAAAGTAGGGGTGGTTGTTCTTGGTTATTTGCACTAATGAGGACCTAGAAAAGCTGGTAGACTTTTCTAATTCCTAACATGAGAGGACAAAGGATACAGGAATTTTCTTTTGTTTTTGTGTGCGTGTGTGTGTGTGTGTTTTTCCCCGGGATGATGTAACACCACAAGGGCTTTTGCCATATCCAAGCCAAGTGCAAGCAGGCCATGACCCTTTTTTTTTTTTCCAAATAACCCAAGAAAAGACTAGATAAACCCCATAGCTGTACACACCTGCTGGAATTAGTCAGAAAAAGATGGTGTCACTAACATAGCAACAAATGGAGTGACATATAGGAAGAGGAAACAGCATAGGGTCATACTGGACTGGTTTTGCAACTATTGCCTATAGCTGAACTATCAGAACAAGACATAGCTTTTACTTTATCTCTTTCTTAACTGAAGGGGGTCTTTTGGCAGCTTGCCACCAGCACCAGTGATGCTTACATCCAAGATAAGCAGTGCACTTGAACACAACAATAAAGATGATAATGAGAACCTGTTCACAAAGGGCTGAGTAAACAGCAGTGAGAGTGAGATGGGACATGCTGGGAAAAACAGAGCAAAACCCACACTTAATTTCAGTGGAAAATGCAACAAGATTGACCCTCATCTCACTGAAGCCACTGGGACTCACAATCCCGGCTGCAAATATGACTTTCAGTGATATCCCATTGGAAGAATGTGACTGGCAGCTGTAGAAGGATGTGGGATTTTATGAAGGTGATGTAGAGAGAGACTGGCTTTTGTAAACTTTTGAAATGACTAGCAGCTGGAGAAGCTCATCTACGTCACCTCATCTGTCTAGCCTCACTTTGCAGGAATGCCCATGGCCTCAGTCATCTGCGGTGACGCTGCACTGCCCTGTCCTTCACCACCCAATTGCTCCCATTGCAAGAAACACTTTCTTAATGACTTGAGATTTTCCTGTTTCAGCTTCAGGCCATCGCACCTTGTCTTTCCTTCTTCTGAGAATGGGGATAATTCCCTTCTTTCATTTATACTATTATCTCTGCAATTATTTATAGTCTGTAACTGTAAATCTCCTGAGTCCTCCATTTAATACAGTTCTTTTAGTGTCTTTTTCTGCAGGATGTCTTACTTTTCTATCATCATCCATTACTGACTTTGTATCTTCGCTATTTTAAAAATAATTTTTACATTATGGGTACTCAATTGCATTCACTACTCCAAATGTACCAAAAATCACAGCTATATCCATCAAGAGTCTCATTATTTTAATACCATCACCTGGGAAAAGGTGGATGGATGTGCTTTACGTGACAGTGAAAGGTAGATTCAAAAGGCACAGGCAGCCTCATTTTCAAATGGTAAATCACACATCCTAAACTTGGAAGTGTAGGAGCAAAGTTCTGAGTATTTTCAGCATGTCCAAAATACTGCAGTTTTCTTCAACCATGTGCTAAGAAACACAAGACTAAGTAATCCTTGTTAAATTAATAAATAACAATGAGAACATCAGTCTGAAAGCAGGATCTCAGAAACTATTAACAAAACCTCTACTCTAGGTGACAGTGATTTTCTTTTGCATAAATCAATATACATTTAAAATTTAAATAATGGAGCATATTTCCCTGAAAAAAAGGCCAAACGCTCCAATAATAATAAGTATTAGGAAAGGTGCGGATAGAATTTATTGTACAAAATTGTTGGCATATTTTAGAATTTTCCTAAATTTTAATTAAAAAAAAAATATCTGATAATCTATTAACTGCTGTTCTGAAGTTTCAACCACCCAGTCATGTGAGGATGTATTGTAGGCCATAGACTGCCTCTATTTCCACAGTAATTACCACTAAATTACTTAAGTACATGCCAATCATTAAGTATACCCCCTGGAAATGCCTTCTGACACAGGGAAACATTTTTATCTCCATTTTACCGGGCAAAGAGGCATAGAAAAACTGAGCCTCAAATGAACGTTTGAAAAAATTTTGACAAAGCCAAGCCATACACTGAACCTAGATCTCCTGAGCTGCTGTTCAGTATCTTCACAGCAATATTCTTAAGAAAAAGCAGACAAGGTAGCTGCAGTTGAAAAGCCTAAGGAATCACTCATTACATGCAAAAAACATTTATCTTCTTGTATCAGGAGATGCTATGCTGTACTGGTGCTGAAATGACTCAAGCTAACTACAGAGATCATGATAAAATGGATCTCCAAGGAATAAGAGAGACGTGATAGAATAGCAATCATGACAAAAACACAGCTTTGAAAGGGTACTTGCCTATATTTCAAAGCATTCAGGTAAAATGAAATAATGGTTATCACAGTGTAGTAGTTTTGCATACTAATGATGTGATAGACTCCAGGAAAAAAATCAGTCTGGAAAAGGAGGGCTTTAATGGGATAGAGTTGGAGTCTGCTACGGGCCACCAGACACGACGACAGGTACAGCTCTACAGTATTACAAGGGTGAAAGATGCGTCAGGACAGTGTATTATTAGAGAAAACTTGAACTTCCCATACACAGAGAACAAATGCTACCGATAGCTGGCGGTTCTGGCTACTTCCAGACATGAGCGATGGGTATATCTTCACCAAGTAGCTAATGACCCATACTGCTGCTGTTGAGTTTTAAGTTTGTTTTCCATTAAGTTTTCTGCATCAGATCTGGTAAGATCTCATCAGAATGATCATGGGCCAACTCACTTTAAATCAAATAAAATGATACACAGAATTAAGTTCTCTATGTAAAAGATCAAATTAAAAAAAAAATAATCAGAAAACAAGATAGCTTAAGAGTTTGGAATTCCTCTAAAGGCTCATCAAATGTGTTAATAAAGAACATGAATTGCATTGCTTATGTATTGCATATGATACTAAGATTAAAGATCCTCTAAGTGTAACTTAGTAACTAAAAGAATACTTGATCCACTTTTCAACAGATACAATGACTATACAGTCAAGGGTAGGATGGTTAAAGGAAAACAGGATACAGAACAAGAATTAGCAAAATCAAATAGAAGTGAAACTCCAAAGATCTTGCAGCAGAGTAGACAGTCTCTATCCTAGGACACATGCAACAGGAGAACAGAAAGAACACAGTTTGTATTTAAGAAAAAAAAGGGGAGGAGTTTCTCAAACTGCTTAGCCAGTCAGACCTCTAGTCTGACTTCAGTTAATTTACAAAGTTTTAGGACAAATACGGAAAAGAAGACACCATAAACTTCAATGTGCCTGGAAAATGGGAGAAAACAGAATGTGGATTTACCAGAATTAGATTGTGCCCAGCTAACTTGACTTCTTTCCATAAGTCATCTGAATGTTTTGACAAACTATCTAGACCAAGTCCACATGGGACTCAGTAAAGCAGCTGACCGAGTCCAGCACAGGAAACTATTAGTTAAGCAGCAAGTGCTAACAATTTGCACAAGAGTTGCCAGATGGGTAACAGATACCTTAAAGGGGACATGGGGAGTAATGTTGAAAAGAGAACATTAGGATGAAGGAGGTTACTAAGAGAGTTCATCTGTGATCAGCCATGGGACCAATCTAGGCACAGTAATTAGGAAGGGGCTAATAAAATTAAGGACATAAAGTTGACAGCACACTTAATAGACAACTGACGCATTGAATTAAATAAAACAGAAACTGCCTAAATGTCTGTGAATGGCCATGCAGAAATGTCCATCTGTCCCCATTGATTATACAGGTAATCTTGCACCTCAAGTTAAATACTTAGGGTACCTAGATACTTAAAATAGAGACCATGACACCATCTAATGCAGCTGGAAAAGGGGAACACGGTGTCAGTCGAGTTATATCTAGCAAGGAAAATATTAATGTCAGCTTAATGTCACCAATAAGAGGCTGGGATGAGACCTCCTGTGGAGCACTTTGAACGCTGGAGCACCACCTACCTTTCTGTTCAGTCAAGCCCAAGAAAGGTGGATTCAAACTGGGAGAAGGGCTGATGATCCCAAGCACGATGGTTAGAGGGATGGTCTATCATCAGCAAAGTACCCAAAAGAGTTTGGCTAGTTTAGCTTGGAAAGAAAGGGATCTGAGAGAGGACAGGGAAGGATGTCAGGCACAGTCGCTGAAAATCAATGTCAGTCTCAGAAGAAATAGAAACATAACGAACAGAAGAAAATTCTGTGTGGAAATTAGAAGATAACTAGGTACCCCAGGAACAAGACATCAGGGTACTCTTGATAAGGTTTACAGTAGATGTCATTGCAAAAAGAAAAAGGAAAAAAAAAATCAAGAAACCCTCTATAAGCAAATACCCCTCTAAAAGGTTGCAACATGATGTGTAATCAATTTATGGTTTACTTATGACTTTGCTTTCCACAAGATGAGACTAGGCTAGACTTAGCCTTTCCTTCCAGTCTTCTCTTCATTATTATAAAAATATACTTTTCCCTTTGAAAACAGTTGTAACAAGCAAATAGTTGACCTTGCAAGAATAAAACATGTTTGTAACTATGCTATCTGGATATGTCCTAAGATATCCCAGGCCTAAGAAAGCTGATTTTCAATCAGTAGAATTAAAGTTAGAGCCTATGTGTTGCTATAGACAAACACATCTGTGTTATATTCTTGAAATAGATACAGAAACTGTATTTCATGGCATCATTTCATTTCACAAAAGCAATTTCCTTGTTAGCAAAATCTAACAACATTTCAGCATGCAGAACAATATTATCTTGCATATAAACGCAAAGACATCAGTACTAATCAATTTCAATGTAATTTAGAATTTAAAGGAAGTGCTGTTATACTGCATTTCCTCAGTTTGTAAATCTGTCTACCACTTCTTGCAAAACACCACCTGCGCCAGAGAAGAGCTTGACCATTTGCCTGTTGAATATTCCACCTCCTCCCAAATGGCAGTATCCAAAAAAAGACTGTGAAACTCAAACATATGGGGAAGAGGAAGGGCTAGTTAATGAAAATGGCAAAAGTTTACAACACCTTAGGGATGAAAAATGAAATTTGCATTTAAAATATGAGTAGGCAATGCAGCATATGACAACAGATCATTTTTGCAGTAACTATGGGA
The DNA here is from genome assembly GCA_018403395.1 of Gorsachius goisagi. Lineage (NCBI taxonomy): Eukaryota > Metazoa > Chordata > Aves > Pelecaniformes > Ardeidae > Gorsachius > Gorsachius goisagi. Next base: position 83,644 of record BOSO01011590.1, on the reverse strand, counting down.
CATGGAAAATACAACTCACTGTTACCCCAACCAACCAATGAGCCCAGGGCAGCACTCTCACCATGTCCTTATTTTATTCTTTTTTTGACCACCAAGTGCCACAGCCTCTCTGCCCAGGACAGGGAGAACTCCACCAGCATGGTTCTCTGTTGCTTACCGTTCTACAGAGGTACACTTTTCTGCCACGTTTGTTATCTTTTTTGAAATCAAGAACATATTCAGAAATTTCTATGTTCAGGCTAACACACTGTATTCTGTTTCCATATTACCCTCCAAATCTGAACATCCCCAAAATGTTCCAGATCATGTGCTCACATGTTCATGTGAAGGGAAAGTAATATTTCTTTTCACACATCTGCAGTGATACCCTCATTGTTTCAATATCTGATTAAAAAATTCTCTGCTAGCATGCAAGAACATTATGGCCCACTCCAAGCTTTCCAGTAAACGTTTCTTTTTGTTCTCCATCCTATTTCCTATGCTCTACAGGCACAACAGCACAACCCAAAGTTTTAACCCATTTAGTTAACCATATTCCTTATTTCTAACACACACTGCCATTTGTCATCCTTTGCAAATAAGAACACAAACACTAACATCCTCCTCCACTTCATGTACAGAGGTTTTGGAACACAAACGTCAGATTTCCCAATATAGAATCATAGAATGTTCTGGGTTGGAAGGGACCCCTAGAGGTCACCTATTCCAACCCCCCTGCAGCAAACAGGGACACCGCTAACTCAGTCAGATTGCTCAGAGCCCCATCCAACCTGGCCTTGAATATTTCCAGGGATGGGACCTCCACCACCTCTCTGGGCAACCCGTTCCAGTGTTTNNTCTAAACCTACCCTGGTTTAGTTTAAAACCATTACCCTTTGTCCTGACACAGCTGGCCCTACTAAAAAGATTTTCCCTTTAGGTACTGAAAGGCCACAATCAGGTCTCCCCACAGTCTTCAATATGCATGTGTACTTCCACAAAGGTGAACATATACACTGTTAATCATGAGTGTACATTTAATAAAATGCAAACAAACTTCAAACTCCTCTTTTTCCTCTGGAAAACTTTAGAAAATTGTACTTATGGAGAAATTTAATAAATGTTTGTATTAATAGATACAAGTCCCACAGGAAAAACCCACCAGAATATACTCCAGCCTGTGTATACTGAAAATAAATCCTGCGGTATCAGCAAGATCAATTTATATTTGGTTTATTACTAAGCATATAGAATTGATGTCACATGAGGGTGTGAGAGTATCTCATTTCTAAAGATAAACATTAAAAAGTGGAAGTATCCACACCATTGCAGTATGGGCAAGGCTGTATTTTGAAGCCGCATTCTGTCCCACATCTGACAGAAATGGAAGCTTTTTCCACCACAAGTAAAGTTTTATCAAGTATTACTGGGGGGGGGGGGGGGGGACGAGTGGGGGGGGGAAGCATAGTGGAAGTTTTGTTTCCAATGCATGACTTACAATTCTCTCATTTGCAAGTTTGTGCATGGCATGCACAGCACAGTACCACCAATGAAACGTGGATTTGGGTTTTGAAAACAAATTAAGTATTACCAGGTTCTGATCCTAACATGACTTTAACTATTGTGATGACTTCCGATACTGTAACACTACATAAAATGCATTCATGCTAGTATCACATGTGCTAGATCTTCACAAACTGGGGAAACCCATTAGTAAGTGACTAGACAAAGAAAATTAACTAATTTGTAGCACAGAGGAGGAAATCCTGTCCTCGCAGAAATCAGAGGCAAATTCCAATTGATGTTGGCAGGTCAAGAATTGTATCCAATCTTTTTCCATTGTGAAGAATATATCCAAAAGAGGCAAGTATTATCTAACCTCCTTCAGAGATGAACTATCCATTTTCTTGTACCACGAATGATAAAAAAAAGAATTTCTTAAAAATATGTATTAGAAGCACCAGCAATATATAAGTTCTCTCTGCCTCATTTTTACAACTCAAACGATAATCTTGGGAAGGGTAAGGGGGACTTTTCTGTGAGTCTTACTTTACTGTTTATTTGTTAGGTATCCTGAGGACAACACAGGAAAGGTACTTTATTAGTGCAAAGTTCTTGGTTCTTTTCTCCTTTTTTCCCCCTAAAGCTGCAGACAGAACAAAGACTTAAGTAGCACTTCTTTTAGCAACAGTATAAACCTTCGGATAGTTTGCAAAAAAAAAAAAAAGCCCAATTTCTGCCTTATATCAATTTCTCCCTTAGATACAGCCACATAATCACATGGATCAGAACCATTCATGGACATACCTATTTTAAATTATTCCCAAAGGATGCATTCTGCCTCTCTCATGCTCTGTACAACTCCTCTGAAGTCAGTAGTACAGATCCTGGCTCTCCAATCCCAAAATACAGGCATAAATACACCTCCTTCGGTTACTGTCCGTTCAGGCATGCAATGATCTTAATGAGCAGTTAATGTCTTTGATGGCAGCACTCAATGAAGAAAACATTTTTGCAAGTGATCTTAAGGTAGGATGCTATCCCATGATATGTAGCTGCTGCTTTTCCTACCCACGAGGCTCTCCTTTTTTGTATTAGATTAGGTTGCATACTGTAGACATATCCCCACTTCATGTCCTTCACCAGAGGAACTGGAGGCAAAAGTCCCATTGATTTAAGACCCAAGGGTGAATCAGTAATCCCGCTGCTTCAGGAACTCATTTAGAAATAGAGGCTATAGGGTCTTTAAGGCAAAGAGAGAAAGGAACACAAAACACACTGAATTCATACTATGTGTACTCCAGAAGGTCCTTTCTGTTCTTTATTTTCTCTTTTGACTTTACACTCTATAACCAACAGGGTAAATTAATTATCCGAAAGGATCCAAACCTATTATAAGTCCAAATGGATTACCAGGTGAATTGATGTTGGAAAGTCTCTGGGGCCCAAACATCCACCACAATTCCCAAAAGGAAAGGTAATATGATGCCATTTCTTGTTACTTAGGTCATTTTTTAAGGCAAGGGCAATACCTAACTGGTTCGCTTAGCTTCTTGGCAATCTTTTCCAGCTTTTTTCAAGGGAACATCACTAGATGTTCAAGAATATTCACCAGATATGGATCAGAAAACAAGATGGATACTTGGAGATTTCTCTAAAAACAATTAGCAGTAATTAAGCTATTACGCATAGGATACCGTATACCACTTGACATTTTACAGTTCTTTGTCTGCAGATTGTTCTGTAGAATATCCCCACAAAGATGGCACATCCTATTATCACAAATAAGAAATCTGCAACAAACCTTCATATCCAGTGCAACTCCACTGAATCCAAGTGTCTGCTCAGTACAATAGAAGAAGCTACTGTTAGAAACATGGTTTAGGAATGCTTTTCTCTGATATCTCAGCCAGTCTGGTTAGTTAGAAAGTACTCCTGCATAACGCCTAAGTGGTTTTAGAAACATTAGCCATGTACTCTGCACATCATATGTATTTATTTATATATATATCTAAAATAAGATTACTACAATTATATATTAAAGCAAATAATAACAGAAGATGGACCTAGACTGGTTCTGAGAGCAGTAGAAGAGTGGAGCACCCTTTGAGATTGTTCTTGACTATCAGAACTTGCTAACTGAGGTGGCAATGCCAGCTTTCCCTTCACTCTCCCTCTCTGCACTTCCTGAGGTTGCCCACTCTCTCATCTACCTTCTGTCTGCAGCTTCCTGACTTCCTGACAGCTGAAGAAGTTCAACTCAGACAAGGCAAAAACCAAAGGACATACATGGAGGGTCACACATGGAAACAAAGCAAATGTTAATGTACTTCCCAGACTGATGACGAAAGGACTTGGAGATACAAAAGCCAACTCACATTCCCTACAAAATTCAGCACCCTTCCTAAACCTTAGACCCTCCTGGGCACTTTATTCCTATGTTATCACTAGCATAGTAGGACTGCTATTCTCCTAAGAGTGCGTATTTCCAACAGAAACCCATATTTTTTTTCCAGTTCTCCTGTATATCTGGCTTGCAACCCTGTGTATATGACACTACAATTCATTACACACACTGCAGATCCCCCCAGATGCCTTCCCGTCCCCATGGGCAGCAAGCCTTTGCAAGACTATGGCTGTGGCAAAGGTGCGAAACCTCAGCACAGACGGCTCCCGGCCCCCTGGATCTCACAGATCTCCTCACGGGGGCTGGCAGGCTAGTTGCCCTTTTCTTAAAGACAGCTGCTGTAACGATGGTGCTGGTGCTAAGGAAGGAAAAGACCTTTTCTGTCTGAGATCCTTTTCTGGAGATTCCACCAGAGCCTGCGGATGATCAGACTCATGCACCTAGTTACTCATGCACTTTTACTTGAAATGCCCAAAATTGTTTTACAGCAAGCTGTGCTTTGGAGTCCAAACCAAAGAGCTAGGTACATCCAAGACAGAAAGCTGCTGTCCCATCACAAAGCCAGGTGCAGGTGCTCACAGAGCAGCAATAATGCGGGGAACAAAGACTACTTTTCCTCCCTCCAGTAATTCTGTGTCTACCATAGACAAACAAGGAAGACCATCAAATACCAGCATACACTGTTATATCCAGCCCCGTATTTCTGCGTGACTGAAGTCTTCTTGCGTATTGCTGCACTCAGTGTACAGCTTATAAAATATTTCTATAATGATAACAGGACATTTGTGAAAATGCTCTTCAGCCCAAAGCACAGCAGACCATGCAACAGTGAGCACCCGACTGAAGGCAGTATGTCATGCTGAAGACTTGCAAGGAGAACAATGTTTTCAGCGTACCACTTACACTAAGCCATCTTCCTGAGGACCCCAGTCAACCCCCTTGTACACAATAGATTTTTCGTGCTTGAAGCAGCATACATCTGCAAGAACAATGCTGTAGCACATAATGCCACATACCAGGCAGGCTGGGAAAGCACAGTCTTTCTCCCGCTGCCCCGGAGGCCATGAGATATAGGGGTCTGTAGGGAGGCAAACACTGCTCTCTTCACATTTACACCCGTATCAGAAAAATCATTCCCAGATGTATTTCAGTTACATAAAATCAGATCTTGACTTCTTTAACAAGTCTCTGACACATCAATGGTTTGCCCATTTGGACGACCTAGACACTCATTTGATACAGGAACTGTGAGAGACGATCCACTCCAGAGTTATTCATGCAGTGGCGTGATTGTCTTTAGTGGAGTCATGATACAACTGGATGCGATTTAAAAAGGGCTTCACTCTGCAAATAACGTATAAAGAAATATATTGTGACATTTAGGAAATATAGAGTCTCAAAGATACTGAAAAAGACTTAAAACATTAGGCTAATAATTCAAGACTTCATTTCCAAAGAAAGAAAGAGCAACCCGCTTTTTCATCATTTTTGGATGAGGCAGCTTGCTGAGGTTTATGTCTCCACTACAACATTAATAGCACAGCACACAGTATTATCGTAAAACAGCAAGTCTATGAAAATAAATGAAAAAAAGCTGAGGATCACTAAGCCTCAATTGCAAATTCTAAGAGTGCTGTGAACAAAACGAAATTTGCATTTTACCAACCCTTCTTTTCATTCCTTATTTCACCAAGACGTTAATTGGGTGTTCGAAACGCTACAAATGTGGAATAAAACTACCAATTCTCCTCTTTAAAATAAAAGGTTAAGCTTGTAATTATACTACTTCGGCATATCATTTTCTGCGATTACTAATTAACTACGATCCCTGATCGGAGAATGCAGAAGTAGTGATTTTCTTCCTCAAGAGCTGCGCCCGCTTCGTTTTAAGCCAAGTTCTGCCACGGAGGGAGAAAGATAAAAAACCCGCAGGCACGCAAGCCTGTGCGCCTCGGGCGGCGGGCGGGGACCAAATGGAAGAAACGCTCCTTCGGAGAAAACCACCCCCCAAGGCGGATTTCGGCACGCCTTGCTGTGCCGCCCAGGACAGGGGGCCGCGCAACGCCCCCTCCCCGCGGCGGGGCGCGGACGGCAGCATCGGCGTTTCAGAGGGGAAGCAGGGGAAACAAAGCCGCCGCCGCGCCCCAGCCCGCGCCCCGCTCCGCCGCCAACGCTCCCTCCCGCCGGGGCTGCCCCACGCCGCCGCCCCGGCTGCAGGGGCTGGCAGTGGGGTCGCACCGCCCCCGCCCCGCGGAAGGGAGGCCGGGGAGGGGGAAGCGTGCGGGGCTCAGCGTGCAGGGCTCTGCCCGCGGCACGGCACCGCGCCGCCCCGCTGCAGCGCCACTCACCGAGCCGAGCCGCGCTGCGCCGAGCCGAGCCGGTGTGCGGGCGCGCCGCGGCGGCCGCAGGTGCCGCGGAGGAGGAAGCGGGGGCGGGCGGCGCTGGCGAGCCAACCGGGGCCCGGCGCGGCGCCGTGAGTCACCAGCGGCCGCGCAGGGCGGCCGGCCAGCTGGTATAAGAGCGCCGCGGGGACACCCTCCCCCCGTGCGTGTCTCCGTCTCCCTCCTCGCCTCTCCGACCGCGGCGCCTGCCCGCCCGCCCTCCCTCCCTGCCACTCCACCCTCCCTCCCTCCGTCCCCGGCGCGGCGATGCGGTCGGGCCGGCAGCGTGGAGACCAGAGCGCGGCGACGGCCGGCGGCGCCCCCGGGCGCGGTGCGGGGCGGCGGGCGGTCCCGTGCTGCTGGGCGCTGTGCCTGCTGCTCGCCCTCAGCTGCCTGCGCGCCGCCGCGGACGGTGAGTGCGGGGCCCGGGGCGGGCGGGCGGGCTGGGGCGCGCACCGCCGGGGCTGCTCCCGGCGCCGCCTCCGGCAGCAATTTCTTCTCCCACCACCCTTTTTTTTGTTTGTTTGTTTCTTCGATTTTCGTTGGTTATTTCCTCCCCCCGGTGTCTCGCCCGCCGCGCCGGGGGGGCGCGGGGCTCCGCGGAGGGGCCGCCGGGGCGGGCCCGGGCTGCCGGGGTGACAGAGGGGCGCTGCCGCCGGGGTCTGCCCCGCCGCCTCTCTTGCCGGGGGGGGCGCCGTCTTCCCCGCCGGGCCCAGGCGGCCGGTGAGGGTGGGCCTGAGCCGCTGCCCGGCCGGCCTTCCCCCGCCTCGGGGAGCGCCTCTCCCTGTGCCGCGGGGGGGGTTTGGGCTCCTGCGCGATGCCTGGTGCTGAGGGGAGGGGTCTGCATGGCCGGGGCTTACCCGGGGCGGGGGCGGGGAGGATGGGGGCTTTGTGGTGGAGGAAGGAAGAGGAGCCCTTGGAAAGCTTGCGGCGTTAAAGGTGCTGTCAAACTACTGTGCAACTTTGGCTTTGTGGCATCCAGCAGCATTGGCATGGCTCTAGCTCAGGGCCAATGGTAACCACCATAAGGGATCTCCACCTGGTGGCAAGGTTGAGTCTTTCCAGCGCCGGGTCCCTTCTTGTGGGCTGGGCTCTCACTAGGAGCGCTGCTCCTTGCGAGCTCCAAGGTTGCCTCCCAGCGCAGAAGCTGTTACCCCTATGGCAGAGGGACGTGCAGATTAAGCTGATCAGACGGTCAATTAAAAATATTTTCCTCTTGAAGGGAGCTGGTAATCGGTTGGCTCCTTTCTTCCTTCAGGAACTCAGGGCCAGGCTACTCTTCTAGATGGGAGGTGGGCAATTGATGCCTGTGCTGTTGTATGGCTCTTAATCTCCTGACTGGTGCCCTAAAGTAGGCCCAAGTGTCGGATTGTGGCTGTGTTGGGGAACTATGCTTAAAGGCGGTTGGACATTGTAGTCCTAAAACGCATACGGTAGTTCAGGTCCTGGGTCTGCCAGGTAGAGCCCAGCTGGCTGAGGTTGTTGCATCCAGTCCTCCTACAAGGAGGGAGAGGGGCAGCGTCTGCCTAGCTGCTCCTCAGTTCCTGGTCGTGTGGATTGCTCCCACGTCTGCTCTACGACAGACATGGTTAAACAGCTGTAGTATGAAGGACGAAGCTGGTGGGCGCTGAAAACTGCTAGTGCACTGTAGTCAGAAATCATAATGAGACATACGCAGTGGAGGGCAACTTGAGTCCACCGTGTTAGTCTGAGTCTTCCCTCAATTTGAGTTAGTGGCCCCACCAGCTCTCTCCTACTAATAGTTGCAGTTGCCAGGGTCTGGGGGGAGTCTAATCTAGTTCCTGTCTGAGCCCTGGCAAGGTTTCCCAATCACTGTTGCAAGCTTTTCTGGGACTTGGTGTCAGATGACAGCATGCAAGTGTCACATGCTTGAGGCTGCCCAGACAAGTGAGCTGACAACTTGCTTAAGGGGCTGAGACAAATGGGGACAGCAGAAGTATGGAGAAAGCTAGATTAACTTGGGTGGTCACTGTAATGGTGGTGCTCCTTCACTCCGCCCATGTGGCTGCTTGAGCCAGCTCCTAGTAAGTAGCTACCTGGGGAACAGTCAAATAAGATGTTAACCATCACAGGCTGTGAAGTCACTGGTTGTCTACATCCTTTACCTGAGTCTTAACCCACGGAGGTGAAAAGGTGTGAAGGTGCTTCTAGTGTATGAGTAGCACATGAAGAGGAGCTTTGAATTAGCAGCTAATTGATGCTGATCTAAAAATCATTGTGTCAAGTGACTGAAGCTGCAACTGAGCTATGACTGTTGCCCCAAGGAGCAGTGGATGAGACAGGTAGTGTCATGACTAAATGGTTACCTGGCGTTGCACAACTGTGCTTGGTGTAAGACGGGACCACGGTTAGTTACTGGCTGGAACTAACCTTTATCTGAACTGGAGCTTTACTCCAAGTGGCCTTTAGTGTTTGACAGACGTCTTCAGGAGTAGCAACAGACTTTGTGCATCTGTGTGGGTGTTAGGTGCTGTCCGGTTCTTTACTTGCTTGTGGGCTAACAAAAGTAGTTGTTTTGATGCTTCACTTGGTACCAGCTACAGAAGCAATGATACCTTCTTGGAATGGTTTGCTGTAGGGGTTGTAGTTGTGGAGTTACAGCTGTTAACTCCAAGCTCAGTGTGTGTTTTGTTTAGCCTTGTATGTAACTTCCCTGTAGCATTTGGTCAAAGTTGATGTTATGTTTGTAAGTCCCGATGTACTAGGCAGTTTTAGCAAACCGTTTCTGGTTCTTCTAGCTTGAAATAGAGTAACTAAGGACTGTGGAGTTATTTTGGGATCTCCTGAGTGGCAGGCCTAGTCTAGTATCTCTAGTATGCTATTTTGGGAAAGGTTGATTGTTCTTACTCTGGAAGCCTGGACGAGAATGTCTCAAAACTAGCAGGAGTCAGTCACTGTATATTTTAGGTGGTAGTACAGTAATAACTGGAATAACGTGTGACCAGGGCTTGTGAGCAGAAGGCTAATTCTGTTAGAGGTTACTGGACAACAAGGTGATGTCAGGTTTGGAGCAAGCTGGTAGCTGGGGCTTCTGCACCCTCTCTGAGCTGGCTGGGGGTGTCTTCTAGCACAAGGCAAGCTACTTGCTTGGCAGCTCTTGACCAAATAGTAGAGCTTTTCAAAACCATGCTGTTAGAAGGAGCATGCTGGTGTAACTGCCATCCAGAAAAGGAAAGGAGGAATGGAACTACAGAGCACAAGAGCTGATGTTCAGGGTTTTGGCACTCTTTTGAACACAGTTCTCATGAAACAAGTTGTTACGGCTTTACTCTGTCTGACAAGTGAATTTTAGTGTTTTACTCAACTGGTAAGACTGCTGAAACATTAGCAGAACTCAGTAAGCTGTTGTCTCAAATCTTTTACTTCTAGCAGGAGTTTACATGAGACACTCAGCAGGTAAAGTGGCCTGCGTTGTCCTTTCTTATACTCTGTCCAGGGTTTGCCATTACCTAGTGCCTGATGGCTGGCCAACATAATGTGAAATGGCTGAATAGCTTCCTTCCACTTGGAAACTGTCTTGTATTTTGCATGTTGTACACAGGAGATATAAAATAACAAGTAATGTTCTACTAAAATTTGATGCCCTCTGTGAGCCCTGAAATGCCAAGACAAAGCACCTCCACTAAATGATGCAATAAACTGAGGAGGAGCTGGAGTCTTGCATCATACCATAGACATGTGCAGCCAATACTAATGCATGAGCTTACACACTTGCCTGCATGCATTACATTGAACAGCTCTGGCTCAGCTGCTGAAGAAGCAGGCTGCTGCTTTTAGTGACAGTTATAACACAGCTCCAAGATAAAGTAGGTTCTCTTGAGGGACAGGGTCATATAATTTCAGAGCTGAAGATACTCTGAAAAATGCACTCTAACTCTAATCACCATGCAAAAAGCAGTACCTTACTCAAGCATACTAGCAAATCAAGACTGCTACCAGTTGGGAGAAAACAAATTTGATTCCAGAAGGAAGTGATCAATTATCTTGCTCTCTTAGCATCACACTTGATCTACCCTTAATAAGCAAGATTCAGATAAGTAATCACGCTTTTTGTGCGTACTAAGGAATGTCTCTGGGTGCCCTTGTTTGAGGTGTAACTGAAATAATGAAAATTTGTTGTTCAGCTACAGAGCAGATATCTAAGTTATCTTTACGGACATCTTGGGGGTTCTGCTGTAATGTATTATCAGAGTACTGAAACCCTAATCCAGCTTGATGTTAGTCAAGTTTAAACCCAGATTGCTTAATGTTCGAAGAATCTTGAGAATACAGGGCTAGGTGCTAGGCAGCAGAAGTCATTGTGTGCACATATCCCTCTGCCTTGCAAACTTGACCCCACCTTGAAAAGCAAAACTCGGTAAGAAGAACACTGAGGCTGGTTTACTGTTGTCTGGAAGGTGGACTGTCAGAGTGCTTAAGCTCTGCACTTGTACTGTGAGGGAGAGCTTCTGGCTCTACTTTCATGATGGAATCAGGTGACTACAAAGATTTGGAGCTCAGATCTGGTTTCATGATGATGTTATGCTGTTTATTAAGCTGGGTTACTTCTGGATCAGCAGTGGGGGAAAGCAAGAAAGTATTGCTAAACAGTATCAGGGCTTAGGTTCCTTTTTTCATTGAAGGTGCGAGAGCAAAATGTGAGGAATCACAATTCCCGTGTAGTAATGGACGCTGTATTCCTTTACTCTGGAAATGTGATGGTGATGAAGACTGTTCAGATGGCAGTGATGAGAGTGCCTGTGGTAAGTAATCAAAACAAATAATATCTCTGTAGTAGCACTTGCTAGTGGGCAGCAGGGGCTTAGCAGTGGATAGCTAGAGAGATGTTTATCCCATCCAGCAGAGATTCTGACAGGCAGTACAGAGTAGAGGACAAATTCCCTAGAACAACTGGGGGGCTATCCTGATGCCTTGTATCCATCTAAAGCAGTTGAATTTTCCCGAGTGCTATGAAAGTCTCCTGGAATTTATGACTAAGAGAAAAGCTTGTGACCAAAGCCGTTTATTTGTGAGGGTGGTGAGTGTCAAGAGCAGCATGCAAGCCTAGTCTCAGTTGTTGCTTGAAGACATAGTAGAAACTGCTGGCTATTAGCACTTAGCTGTTGGCTATTCCATGTTTAAATGCCCTGTTTTATGTGTGGAAGATTCTGCTGAGTCTCCTATAAACACTAAGTCTAGCTTTGGCTGCCAACTCTTGCATTAAGCAAACATAGAGGCCAAGGTAGATGACTAGATGTACTTGGAGACAAGGCAAAACACACTCCATATCCAACACTGGCGTGGCTGAACTGCAAGTCTGCTCAAGCAGACTTAAACTGTTACCTTAGCGCTACATAGTACTATGCCTCTGTAATGACAAATCAAATGCCTTGATAATAAACTCAAGAGTTCAAAATCTGAATATTAATATGAACAGACTTGAGTTAAAGTAAGGTCCACTGAAAGCAGCAGCTATTCTAGCAGCATAGTCTCCTTTAACAACAGTAGTCCTCCAGTGCCTGCTTACAGGAAGAGAAATGTTTCTCTGTGCACAGCATAACTATCTAGGAAGTGTTAAAGAGCATGGTCATTAGGCTGGTGGAGGATGACACCAGACGTCCAAGAACTAAGGATATTGCATCACTTTCCAAGGGCAAGGCAGCTTATGTCTAACTGAAACAAACAAGCTAAGCTCTTGCCTCTGAACAAGTGGCTCTCCTTCTCCCTTGCAGTGAAGAAGACGTGTGCCGAATCTGATTTCGTGTGCGTCAGTGGTCAGTGTGTGCCTAACAGATGGCAGTGTGATGGGGATCCGGACTGTGATGATGGGTCTGACGAGAGTGCTGAACTGTGCCGTAAGTGAGCCTGGCTTGTCGGTGCAGGTCAGCCTGCGGGGAGTAGCATTCTGACTTCTTGTCTGCTTGCAGCCTGGCTCTCCTCCTAATAGAAGGATGAACTTGTTGTCTTGGAGAGCACCTTCCTAAGTGCTAGCTTGGCTTTGGCCACACCGAGGTCTTAACAAGACTTTTTACTACTTAAAAAGATGCAGAAGTGAGTGGGGACTCTGCGCTTGTACCTGGTAACAGATAGCAACTACAAGGTTTTACCGATAGTCAGAAGCAGCAAGCACAACATGGCAGGCCTGACTATTACTGTGCCTTGTTCACCAAGTGATTACTGTCCTCCAAGACAACTACTTTGCAAGATAACCAGAGCTAGTGTAGAAACGGAGTGTCTGACTACATGTTGTGGGGTGGGAAACAGAAGTGCAGAGGCTTGGCTGTGAGGTCGCACAGTTAGCGACCCCAGTCTTAGGTGTGGTAACTAATCAAGGAATGTAGATCCGTGAAGCTTCATTTCTCTGTACCAATAGGATCCACACTGAGGAATGCTTCAGCCCCAAGTCATACTGCATTTTGGCATTACTCCTGCCTACTACCACGTGTTTTAGCTCAAGCTTCTACAGTGTAACTGGTGTGCAGTCACAAAAACCACCACTACAAAGACACTCTTAAAATACTAATCTATTAGAAGCTGGAAGCATCTTTTTTTTACTGAACACTGCAAACTAGTGTAACCTCTTCCATGACGGAGCCATCGACTTAGATGGATGCTGGAATCTAATTAAGTGCAACTTTGTCCAGAGCTGAAGCCTTTCAGTCTCAACTTTCAGGACAACTGCTAAACCCCAAGATCAGTAGCTCTTAATTTTCAGAACTCTTAAATTGAACTTAAACTTTTTTCAATAGATATGAGAACATGCCGGGTAAATGAAATCAGCTGTGGTCCTCAGTCAACCCAGTGTATCCCAGTGTCCTGGAAATGTGATGGTGAAAAAGACTGTGACAGTGGAGAAGATGAAGAGAATTGTGGTAAGGGAAGAAACAGTGGCTGCATAACTCTATTTGAAATTGACTTGTCTGGAAAGGAGCTAGCTGGGCAGTATACCTGGGAAGATAAATTTCTCATAGTATCAGTATCTCCTTACACCTACATCTGTCTTGTATTGCAGCCTGCTTCACAAAGCTGACTTGTTCTCACACTCCTCTATCCTGCTAAGTTAAGGACTACAGCAATATAAGCTATTCAACATCTATCTTTGGCCGTTGCTGAAATTAGCCAGAGACCATAGGCTTAGTCACATGTCAGGCAAACCATCAGAACTTGTTCTCTGCAGAGTTTCTCAACAGGTAACTCTAGTTGCTGCTTACATTAACAAATGGTCTTCTAAAAATGTAGTAGTGACTTGTAGCCAAGGGCACAGCTGATCTGCTTTATAGCTGGAGTATTCTGTGTGCTTGTCTGAAAGTGCAGACTAGGGAAGCTAGGTTTCAGGTGTTGGAAGATGGCTTCAGGCTGGTGTGCAAACGAACCTGGCACTTGCCAGCACTTGGAACGCAGCATTCCTGGCTTATTCTAATGAACTTCCATACATATGAGTTGTCTGAAGGGTCCTGAGACAAATTTGCTGTAGCCAAAGGCACAGGGCTGGCTTCCATCAGAGCCACCTTACCTGGATGGGCTAATGAGACACAGATCTCCAAAATTCTGCTATGTGTCTCTGGAGTCACTGTCTTACTCGGCAACCAAATGCCTTAATCTACAGACAGCATTTCTAATGAAGCTGATGAAACTATCAGCCTAGGCATACTGAGCTGCTAGCTACATTGCTATTAAACCAGCATAATTTGTACTGGTGTAAGTTGTGTGGGTGTACTTAAATACCACAGGATCAACTGGTACAAGATCCTGATCTGTTATCCCCAGTGGTCCAGGCAAATGGGCCGCTGCTGTCCTGGGGACCAGCAGAAAACACTTCAATTTCAAACTACAGTGCATGCTGACCATCTGGCTACCTTAATCTTAGTTCGTACTCTAGAGTTAGCAATTCTCTTACCTTCTGTCTCTGTTTCACAGGGTTTGAGCCTGTTTTCTGGAAGGCTCACACTCTGAAGCAGAACAGCCCAGCTGCTTCAGAAGGAGATTATTTTCACTAAGTAGCTCAAAATTGATGCCTCTCACTCATAACATCCAAAGGCAAGGAGGACAGTATGTGTGGGGCCCGAGTGTCCTGTAGGTCATCAGTTAGGTTCTCCTAGAGCCTTGTACAGGATGCTGATCTTCTGTCAGCTAACCACTGATGAAGAACCTGCAAAGCAAAACACCTTCATACAAAAGTCTGCTGCCTTGTGATTATCTGCTAACCTCTCTTACTCCTGTTACTCCAGGCAATGTGACTTGTAGTCCAGCAGAGTTCACATGCAGCAGTGGGCAGTGCATTTCCAAGAGTTTTGTCTGCAATGGTCAAGATGACTGCAGCGATGGCAGTGATGAACTGGAGTGTGCACCTCCTACCTGTGGAGTTCATGAGTTCCAGTGCAAGAGCTCCACTTGCATCCCCATCAGCTGGGTGTGTGATGATGATGCTGACTGCTCTGACCACTCGGATGAATCTCTAGAGCAATGTGGCCGCCAGCCTGCACCTCCTGTGAAGTGCTCTGCCAGTGAGGTACAATGCGGCTCAGGTGAATGTATCCACAAAAAGTGGCGCTGTGATGGAGATCCTGACTGCAAGGATGGAAGTGATGAAGTCAACTGCCGTAAGTTAACTTGGTATTTCTCTAGGAGGTGCTGGTTGGCTCCTGTTTTATTTTCTTTCCTTCAGCAGAACTCAGGAGTTTAAGTCTGTAATGGCTGTGTCCTCAGCTTCTCGGACCTGCAGACCAGACCAGTTCAGATGTGAAGATGGGAACTGCATCCATGGGAGTAGGCAGTGCAACGGTGTGAGAGACTGTCTGGATGGCACTGATGAAGCAAGTTGTAATAACGGTAAGTGTGGAACAAGGAAGGAATAAAATTTTTGCAGAATAGCTGTTGAAGCTGGTAGGTGCCCTCACAATCTTCATAATCTCAGTTATTCAGTGCTCTGGACCTGGCAAATTCAAGTGCAGAAGTGGAGAATGCATAGATATCAATAAAGTGTGTAACCAGCAGAGAGACTGCAAGGACTGGAGTGATGAGCCCCTCAAGGAATGTAGTAAGTGAACAAACTCATTACACAATGCTGACTGCTAGACATACTTGGATACAGCCTCTGAGCTGTCAGATGTCAGTCTGGAATGACCATCTGCGCTTTCTTGGTGGCAAAAAACCAACGGAGAGCAACCTAGTCAATAGGCTACTTTTATCCTAGCCAAACTGGCTACTGGGATGATTCTCTGTGGCCAGAAAGTACCTGAAGGTGTTGGAAACTCTGAAACTTCCAGGAGCCTCAGTCTGTCTGCTGTTGCCAACCTGTAACACAAGTAACATGCTGATAGCTGAGCAAATTTGGATTTGAGGAGGGTCCCTTGCATGTGACTTCAGGTGCTGGAGTGGTTTATCAGATGTGGCAGGCATCATTAAAAAATGGTAAAGCACTCTGTGTCTAAGACTTTAAGACTAAGTATGTGCGCTGTCTCAGAAGTGGCCAATTCTTCTTTTCTAGACATAAATGAATGTCTGGTGAACAATGGCGGATGCTCTCATATATGCAGAGATCTTGTTATTGGCTATGAATGTGACTGTCCGGCTGGGTTTGAGCTTATAGACAGGAGAACCTGTGGAGGCAAGTATTAAGTAGGTTAACATGGACCATACTAATGGTATTGGAGATGAAAACAAATTAAATGGTTGTTTTTACAGATATTGATGAATGCCAGAACCCTGGTATCTGTAGTCAAATCTGTATCAACCTGAAAGGGGGCTACAAATGCGAATGTAGCCGTGGCTATCAGATGGATCTTGCTACTGGGGTGTGCAAGGCAGTGGGTGAGTATTGGCATAAGACTTCCAGATCCCCACTTTAAAATGAGGTAGCAAGTGATGTTCTGTTTATACTATTGTGCTTTTGACACTAGTTGTCGTGCTGTTATCAGTATAACTCATACAGACCTGAACACTCCTAACACTGAACGATGCAATGAAATCAGTTCTTAAAGCTACCTGACTTAAACTGGTTGTGTCTGCTCCCTGGGCAGGAGGACCCTCCCCATCATGTTGTGGAGGGAGAAAAGGATGAGGTATGGTACGGCCAAGACCTCTGTCAGCATCTGCTAGCAAGTGTAGAATGGCAAATACTGAATATGATGACTCTTAAAACTTGTCATGAAAGATCAGTGTGTGAACTGCATGTCCAGAAGTATACATCACCCTTATTTTCGCAGGGAAAGAACCGTGTCTAATTTTCACCAACCGCCGGGATATCAGGAAGATCGGCCTTGAGAGGAAAGAATACATTCAGCTAGTAGAGCAGCTAAGAAACACTGTAGCTCTAGATGCTGATATTGCTGAGCAAAAGCTTTACTGGGCTGACTTCAGCCAAAAAGCAATCTTCAGGTAAACAGACTGAGATCTGTGTGCAGTATTTGCTGAGGCATGCCACGTGGCAGTACCTGTGGAGGAAGGAGTTGAAAGCAAGTAATTCTTGTCTTCCAGTGCCTCTGTTGATACCCGTGATAAAGTTGGAACACATGTCAGAATCCTGGACAACATACACAGCCCTGCAGGAATTGCTGTTGACTGGGTTTATAAGAACATCTACTGGTCTGACTCAACGGCAAAGACCATTTCAGTGGCCAGCCTAGATGGCACAAAAAGAAAGGTTTTGTTTCTCTCTGAGCTGAGAGAGCCAGCTTCTATTGCTGTAGATCCTCTCTCTGGGTGAGTATTTGTCCTGGTTCTCTTGAAAGAGCAGGCCTACCAGCTACTCCATGTCCTGATAACTGACTTAGATAGCCTTTGGTAGTTATCGGTCGTAATTAAGAGTGATACTACACGGTACTGTAGTGCATCATACAACATAAATTCTGCTTCACAGCTTTATGTACTGGTCAGACTGGGGTGAGCCAGCAAAAATTGAAAAAGCAGGAATGAATGGATTTGACAGACAGCAGCTTGTGACAACAGAAATCCAATGGCCTAATGGAATTGCTCTAGGTATGTTGAACTTGTCTCTGTGCCAGAGGTATTCTGGAGCTTTAGCAATTTGTTTGCTACAAAAGCCAAGGTCATCCTTCAGAGACCTATTTTCAGCTTCTGAGAATGGGAAGTTCCTGTGTGCCTGGAGACACAGCAACAGGCACAGATAGCACTTCTCAGATACTGAAATGGTAACTTTTCTTGCACTGCTCTATATTACAGTTGAGGCACAGGCCACTTAGGCAGCACCACAGCAGCCTTCTGCATCCTGGTGTGCTAAGAAACTAGGGCAAGACTGCAACTATTCTTGAACCTGTGGGTGTTTCAACTTTTGCAGGAGGCTTTGAAGGTTTTCTGTATGTAGATAGTAAATATGCTTGGTTTTTCCTTCTAGATCTTGTAAAAAGCCGTCTGTACTGGCTTGATTCTAAACTACATATGCTGTCAAGTGTGGACTTGAATGGCCAGGACCGTAGAATTGTGCTGAAGTCTCATATGTTCCTTCCTCATCCTCTTGCTCTAACAATATTTGAGGTAAGAATGACTTCCTATAGTAATTGTCAATGATCCTCTTCTTGCTAGTATGTGGCTAGCAATTATAGCGCTGATAGCAGCACAGCAGTAATGGGATGCAATGGGTCTGTCTTCTAGGACCGTGTGTACTGGATTGATGGAGAGAATGAGGCGGTCTATGGTGCCAACAAATTTACTGGATCTGAATTGGTTACTCTAGTGAACAACCTCAATGATGCACAGGACATCATTGTGTATCATGAACTTGTTCAGCCTTCAGGTAACTCTAATACAGTTTTATAATTATGTCAGTGTATACTTGTAAGAAGTCTGCCCTGCTTGGGTGGTGGCAAATGGTATCCCTCCCCTGTGTAGCTGTCCGCTTCTACTTAGGGTGCTTGGAGCCTTTAACATAGGCACCCTCATTGGGGTTGACAGAAGGTCTAGGTGCTCTTTCTTAGGCATAGCAGGTATGAATCTATAACCTGCAGAGACAAGTGGCTCTTCTTCTAGAGCAATTATTCCAGGTGTAGAGCATAATTTTGGCCCAATATGAAGGCTCACTCTTGTCAACTGCTGTACCAACAGGCAGGAACTGGTGTGAAGAAAACATGGCAAATGGAGGCTGTAGCTACCTGTGCTTGCCTGCTCCTCAGATAAATGAACACTCTCCTAAGTATACCTGTGCATGCCCTGTTGGATACTTCTTGCAGGAGGATGGTCTGAGATGTGCAGGTATGGTAACATGACAAATCTTTTCCAGGGTGGATGGGGAAGGCCGAGCCTGTTGGAGGCAAATATGGCAGTATAGGCTGACAGGTTTGCATGAGTTAATCTGATTAATTAATCTTGGAGGGGGTGGTCTTCTAGCATGTGTTAAGCTGGTCCTCAAAGTCTGCAGGTGCTGTTCAAAGTCCATGCTTGGCTTCTGCATCATCATCATTTGCAACAAGACCTTGTACCTCTATGCCTTTCTACAGACAGCAAGCACGTGCACAAAACATACAGAGCCCCTTTCTTACATAATAAGGGGTATAAACTAACATGTGTCTACAGTGTATAAATGCAGTGTTGAAAGTTAGGCTAATCTTGCTGGCCAAGGAAGTTTGTTTGGACCTTCTTTTGTGGTCCAAACAAACATGCTCCTGCTACTGCCCTGAGTTCTGGCTGTATGGCAGGCTTTGTCCAGTGGTGTGGAACTAGGAACTCCAAGGTGCCACTTCACTATACTGCATGTTGATTCTGACTGCCACAGTTAGAATATTGAATGTGAGGACACTGTCCTTGGTTGGCTGCTCCAAAGGGTTGCTATAGGTATCAAAAACTGTACCTAACCAGTACACTTGTGGAACTAGAGTCTCTCTTGGAAAACTTGAAGTAAGGGATGGGGTGGCTTACTGTTGTCAAGACTCTAAATAGCTGTAATTCATGCCTAGTTAACTGTTTAGCCTTGTTCTTGGAATTATTTTTGATCAAAACCCCTCAGCCGAGGGTGTGCTAGTGAAATAACTATGTCAGTGTTTCAAATAAAGCTAACAAGCTGCATGATCATTCTGCCATCTGCTAAACATTCACTACCATGGCTCTCACAGCTAAGCCATTGTAGAACTTCAGGATTAACTGGGTTCTTGATCTATAATTAGTTTCAGGTACTGGAACAACTGTGGCTTACACTGAGGCTAAAGATACCAGCACAACAGAAAAATCTCCAACTGTTGGACTAGTTCCTGGAGGTACTGGTCCCAATAACTCAGAATGCTAAACATTAGAGAAATTAAATGCAAACTGACCCACTAGCCTATTTGAAGATTTTTTCCTTTGCATGCAAGTAGAGAACACAGGCCAGGTCATATGTGTAGTACATGTACAACAGCTGGAGCGTGTGGTAAAGCAGAATTAGTTCACTTATGACAGCGTGGAACCTATAGGTTCCTTGTAATCCCAGGAGTGCTCAGAAAAGGCAAGCAATTAAAAAAGCTTTCTACTAATATAGGATAAGGCCTGTTAGGCTGTTGTTGCAGTGTGTTACTGAGAATCTAATATAGGATAGCAACTTCTGGGCTTGGGAAGTGCTTGCATCTGACAAAGTCTGCCAGCCTGTCACTAAGCAAGCTCACTACTTCAAATTCTTGTGCAGGATTCAACATCACTGGTACAACACCTGAAGTAGCTGCAAGTGGAGGAACATCAGCAGCTTGGACTGTTCTTCCTCTCTGTGAGTACAGCACTCCTTAACCTTTGGGACCCCTTGTGGTGGGACAAGCCACTCTTGTCAGGAGCCTGACTTGACCCTACTCCATAACTTGCAATCTGTTTCTCTCCCTAAAGTGTTGCTAGTGATGGCTGCAGTGGCTGGCTACTTCATGTGGCGTAACTGGCAGCACAAGAACATGAAAAGCATGAATTTTGATAATCCTGTCTACCTGAAAACTACAGAAGAGGACCTCACAATTGATATTGGAAGGCACAGCGGTTCTGTAGGACACACCTATCCTGCCGTAAGTAAACCTCTTGATGTGGCTGAGGCTCCAGGTTAATCCTCAGAGTAGACATAAAGACTGCCAGATGATACCTGACTTGAGTTTAGGAGAGGTATCTGCTCTTGATAGCTGCTGGCTGCAGCCAAACTATTGGGCTGAATCAGCTGAGAACTTGACCATTTAATCAAGCTTAAAGTTATAGTAGTTGCCAACTATCCTATACCTGGGATGCACTAATCAGTCCTGGGTGTGGTCACTAGTCTGTAGAACGAGCCTGTTTCAAACTGCCACATAGTGATGATATGCATTGTTTTGTATCTTTCATTAATACAATTATAGCTAACTTGTACTTATTTTGCACAGATATCTGTTGTAAGCACAGATGATGATATGGTGTGAACACTGGATCAGCAATTGCTTCAGTTTACTTGTGTTTTACACTCTTTGGGGATAGTAACCAGGTTTGTGGCTGAAAGACTTCCTCCATTCTTGGAAGAAAGAAGACTCTGTATGTATGGAACGCTTATGTAAATAGCTATTTTATACAGCTTAACAACAAACTCTGTAAATACCTGTCCACAACAATTCAGCTTTTATTGGTTATTGTTTTATCAGTAACCTTTGGATTGGTCAGTCAGTAACACCACTGACCAAATATAAAGCACTTTCCATAGAAAGCCATATTCCAGCCACAGCTTGTAACACCTGTACATATGTGTATATGCGACTTGTAAATATTATTCTTGGAAAATCACTATCAAGCACTTTGAAATACTTCAAATGTAAATTATTGTACACTGTCTTTTTCAATGATTAGGGCAATGGCAATAGGAAAAAACGGGTTACTATGATTGCCAAAAATTTGTAAACGTAAGTAATTTTGTATGTACAACTGAAACAATCTTGGTGGTTACCTCTTAGAGGTACACAGCTATGAAGGCTCTTTAAGAAACCACTGTAAATCTTAAACACAGAGGAGAGGAAAAATAAAAAAAAAAAAAATTAAACACTTAAAGTATTGGCCTCCGTTATTATGTTAGCACTGAAGTAAAAATAGAGTATATCCTAAGTTGGAAGCTTTAGTGGGCTATGCTACTGCCACCAGCCAGAACATGAAGTATTTCTTAAGTTACTTTGGCAGTACCAACCTGCCAGGTGACTGAGGCTTGTGCTTGAGACTAATACTCTGCAGGGTACTGGACTGATTGGATCTCCCTTCATAGGAGTCCAGCTGGACTACTATGTTGGGATTGACAGTGGATAAAAATACTGAACTACTACTGCAAGCTCTTAAGATGTAGCGTTGACGGAGATGCTATGTGGAGGCAGGCCAAAGCACTGTCTGCCAGGGAAGTGTAAAGTCCTTAGCAAAGGATGTTATGCACAAGTGCTCAGTGGTGTCAGACTGTTATCAGTTAATCTCATGGCAATACCAGTGCAAGCTGGATCTTGGTAGCTGCTACACCTGTACAAAGGAATAGCAGAGCTCTGAATTGGCAGCTAATCGTGGCAGCCTGCTCCTGGAGTCTTGGTGCTGAAAAGCCCCTGTTGCTACATGTGTAATGACAAGAAGTCCCCAGCAATGAGTGTCAATGAGGTAGTGTCCCCTTCCCTGGGGGAACTTAGTTCACTGTAATGGCTCTAAGGTACGGATCACTTGAAGTGCTGGAGCCTTTCTCCTGGGTGACCACAGGAGTGAAAAATAAATTATACAACTGCTCTGGGTTTGAGGAGGTGATATTCATCTCTATAACTGTTTAGTACCGTACGACTTGAGTGCTAACTTTGGTAGCAGCAAGTGTATTTTTTACCCACTGTACATGTATAGTTCATTCATGCAATAGAGAAGCATTAAGACTGAATTAACTTGCAGGTTCTGTGATCTTCAGGCATTTTGCTCTCTGAAGTTTTGAGTCTGAGGAAGCTTTCAGTCTTTATGGCATAACTACTTGGTAATCTTCAACTGAGTAAAAGGTAGCTTCCCTGCCCATTAGTAGTTTCCTTAATGACAAATTATTTTTCTGGGATAAAGTCATGGTTTCTCCTCTGACACTGCAGGATCTTGGCCTTGAATTGCCACCCCATAACTACTGTAGCAGGAGGTGCTGCTTCACTGTTGCTAATGCTTACCCCTTCAAGGTGAAAAAGAAATTACTTCTGACTGCATGCAAGTTCAAGGCTAAGACATGGTTTGGAAGAAGCAAAACTCTCCTGGCTGTGCTTTACTGATGACTTGTTAAATCATTCTGAATCAATCATGTCTCTAAAATGGTGACAATAAAAATCATCGAGTCAGAACTTGGATCAGTTCCTGGGCTTGGTTCTAATGCCTGTTCTTATTGCAGTTACAGCTGGGGTCTGCTCTCTTAATAGTCTTCTGTGTATCGTGGACTCCTTTCCTGACAGATGAGGGCAGCTGCCAACTTCTGCAGATTTAAAATAAGTTGTTTCTAGCAAGCTCACTACTCCTTGCGGACCTGAAGCTTCTAGCCAGCTATCGCTGGCAACTCTTGTCTGTCTGTACACATTTTCAGTATCTGGAATGCATGTGGACTAAAATGTCTTGCAAAGATTAGGATGTAAGGAAACCTCTGAAGTTTCTGTCCAAGAATACTCTATCTATTTTGCTGAGTACTTTCCGGGATAAAGTGCCTTTCATACCAGCCTAGTATGTGAGGATTATTAGTCATTGGATAGAATTCAACTTTTTCAATTAGATATCTAAATCAGGATACTACGAAGTATTTGTGTTGGAATGTGACAAAACCTAAAACATCAGTCTCAGTCAGCTTGTTGGTTATAAACTTGCATGGCAGCTAAATAGAGGCAAAATGCTCTGCCTCTTTAGTCTTTGTACAGAAGATGAACAGCTCTCTTTTTTTTTTTTTTTTTTGCTAAAGTTCATTGCTTTCACCAGTATTGTACCAAATGGCATATGGAGTAGACCAATAAAGGCGCTTCTTCCTGAGGTTGACTTTCAGTTGAAGCAGCAACTTAAATCTATTTTGGGAACCTGAGTTGGTTCTTACAGAAGCTGTGGGCTCTTGGAACTTGTTTTCTGATTTCAGTCCAATGTGCTGAACAAAGTTGTCAGACTAGCACCTCGGCACACAGAAGTAGTTTCTGTAGTCTATAGGAGACTTAACACTTTACCGGCTAAAACTTCTATGCGTTCAAATAGCAAGAGGGAGGAGGAATGGGGAGTATCAGGCAGTAGCAGAAGATGATATAAGATGGTCTGTACTTCGTTGCAGATAATGTTTGGCTCTTAATCTCAGTAGGTTTATTCTGCCCTGCACCTCTTTGGATTTGTGTTATGAAATTGCTGTTTACTTCCACAGCAGGCTTGGAGAGTAGTCAGGGATTCCTTCTGTAAAAACAGATCCAACTTGCATAGACAAATGCCTTACTATCTTTGAACAATTTTTTTTTTTTCTCCTGCCATCTGCAAGTGTTTTGACTCTGTTTTATTGCTCTGTCATGTGACTCTTTTGGCATCTAACGAAGTTGAAGTAGCTGTAGTGAGCACTCCTCCAGCAGCAGCAGCCTTTGGCTGTGCTGGTGGCCATTAAGCAAATTCTCAGAAATCATCCTTGTCTCAGCTCCTCTGCTGCAGTCTCATGGGCTCCCAGAGCAATGGGACATTAATAACCTGTTTGGTCAGGTTGGCTTTGTTTTCCTCTGAAGAACTTGCTGCTAGCAGATACATAAATATGTCTTTAGTTGGTTATTGAAGTAGTATTCAAGGTAACAAGCACAATTTTTATTTCCCAGCTGAATGCAAAGCCCTCTGGTTCTAAATACTGCCTGTTTCTGTTCAGTGTCTGCTAGCCAGTGTGAGTGCAAAGCTACTTTTGAAACTGGCTTTTTCTCTCCGTTACAAATACTCAAATTTCTTAGTGTTGTCCTTCTATTCGCATATTCTTTTCTGCCTCCTAGTTGATCTGCCTTTGAGTAATAATGCCAGCAAAACCAGAGGAAAATGAACATACAGGGAGTTGAAGTTGCTCATGTGATTCACTTCTTCCTCTTCTGTACCTCATTCCTCTGCAGATAGCTGCAGTGTGCCTTTTCCCAGCCCAGCTTGCATTTGCTTATGCTTTTAATGCACTTACCTTTTTTATTCCCTATCAGATCTTTGCTGAACAATGAACATCCATTTATTTTTATGTAAGTGCTGAACCTTGCTAGATTAGGGAAAAGGGACAGAGACAAGGACACATGCTGGAAGAAATAGGACAGGAGACCTCTGATAAAGGAAAAATGCTTACAGCTACAGCAGCAGTCTTCGCTCTGTAGCCTTGGATGCAAGTGAAGGCCTGTCAGTACTTTCTGTAGATAGTACTACATGTCTGTGAAGAAACATGCTCCTGTTCCTCCTTTGAGCTGGCTCACAACAATGGTTGGTCTTGTCACTTACTGGAAGAAGGTGCTTGAAGAGGTCTGCTCTGTTGAAGTGCGAAAGACAACTTAATCCATTTGTGGCTTCCTGGTTTTCACTTTTTTCCTCCTTAAAAAGCTTCACAATTTGCCCATATCAAATGAAAAAGTCTTAAGAGCAGGGGAGGGACAGAGAGGCTGTGAAATCACCATTAATCTGCTGAATGTCTGTCTGTGGGAAGGATGGTCCTAATTCTCCTGTGCACAGCTGTGGTCAGAGCACTGGAAAATGCTTCATACCATACATGGGGGAGAAAAAAAAACAAGCACCACAACCTGAACAGACTATTGAAGGCTAACTGAATTAAGACACTTACTGGTCTATAATGAATTGCTTGAACATAGGAAACTCTAAGCACTAAATCAAGACCAGTAACGAGTAAAACCAAATACTTAGTAGAAATACTTTTTTTTTTTTTTTTGCTGTGGAGATCTCCTCTGTAGAAAAACTAAGGACTTTTCAGGTCCTTTTTCCCCACCTTCCCTAGATATGCTTGCTTAGAGTCAAATTTCAAAATACATGGGAATGGAAATGTTTTATTGTACTGTCAGTGCATAGATTTAAAGCTCAAATATTTGGATTGCAACTTGAAAGGATTAACTTAACATTCAGAACAGTTGCTTCCCTCCAATGGGAAGTATTTGTTGCTGAAAGGTCTCTTGGAAAGGCTAACTGTGAATGCACGTACTCTCCTAGGATGCGTTCTGTTCAACATCTTTATTGGCAACTCTGAGAAGCACACAGAAGACAGGGTCATCAAGTTCGTAGAGTACACCAAATAGGTGGCGGGGGCAGAATGACTGAATATACTCAAAGGCAGAGCTGCTATCTTGGGGGGGACTTGCACAGGTGCGATGAAGGGACAGGGACACAATGGAATTCAGCAAAGGCAAAAGGCCCAGCAGTGCCCATGGTGGTGGTGTGGGCAGGACGTGACCCTGAAAGCCAGGGGAGGGCAGGGACTGTGCCCTCTGATTAAGTGCTCGCCAGACTGCATCTGTGCACAACATCTGGTTTGGGGCCTCCCAACAGAGGAAGGATGTCGATAAACATGGCCAAGTTCAGCAAACAGCCAGCAAGATGGTCCTGGGCTGGAGCCCTTGGCCTGAGAGAAGAGACTGTGGGACCAGGCCTGGTTCAGCTGGGAGAAGAGACAGCTTTGGGGATACTCAGCAGCATCCCTGGCACCAACAGGAGGGAATGGAGGAGAATCAGATGGATTTTTCAGTGGTACATGGTGGAAGGGTGAGAGGCAGTGGCACAGGCTGAGACATGAGAAGCTCACTCTGTAGGTAAGGAGAAGACTTTTGCCCATGAGGACAGCCTAGCGGTGGGGACGTGTGCCAGGGAGGTTGCACCTTCTTTAGCCTGGGAGCTTTCACACCCCAACTGGATGAAGCCCTGAGCAGCCCGGTCCAAGCCCATAGCTGAGCCTGCTGTGGACAGGGGCTGTGACTGGAGACTGCCTCAGGTCTGAACAGGATCCTGTTCAGACTGATTTGTTTGAATATTGAGGAAAAAAAGGAATTGATCAACTTCGCAAAATGTTGATCTTTTGACAATAAATATACTTTTTTCTCCAAATGGAGGTAAATACTATCCCTGTAGATGAGAGTTCCTGTGGTGGGTAAACTGGAGGGAAGGCACTAGCAAATGTTCATATTGCCTTTGCAGAGAATAGTCTAGGCCCAGTCATTTGAGTACTCCAGTCATTGGCAGCAAGTTTAAGTTCATGCCTATCACATCATGCAGTTTTCTGCCTCTTGGTTCTCTGTGTTGATTGGAACTAGTCCACTTGTGTCGGAGGAGTTTCCCTTGTGATCCTTCAATCCTATTTTTGCAGCTGTAACTGGCCAGGTAAAGAAAGCTTTACCAAGGTAAAAGCATAGCTTCTCAATGGCTAAAAGGTCTGGTGCTCAAAGAACTTGATTTGCCCTCCTAAGGTGGCAATGATGTTGGCTGGTGTAGTATCACTGGACAGTAAAGAATCAGATGAATAACGAAACATTTTTCTCCAATTCCATTTGAAATTGATATCTCAAGAACTTCATACTTCAGTACGTATTTCTGTTTCAGGCTCTTGCAGTCTGCAAGTTAAATGAAGTTTGAAAATTGTTTACTCCCTGGTGAAAACATCCCCACTGTGTAAGTGACAAATACTTGAGTTTCTAACTTTTAGCTCGTGCCTCTAGTGATAAAAGAAGTTCACCCCATGAACCTTTTACAAATAATGATGCTTAATAAAGCCTCGGTACAAAAATTCAAATTACTGTGCAATTATTGATGCAGTAGCAACTTGGTCATTCTGGTTTTCCAAGAAGAAACTTTGGTTATTCTTTAAATGAGCAACATCCAGTGCACTCCCCCTGACTTCTTTTGGTTAAAGAATAGGACAACATAATTGAGGGTGGGTGGGAGGTGTCCACAGAATTTATCTCTAAGTTGTTGGGTTTGATCCCTAAGCATTATAAAGTTCCTGCTACCAGGTAAAACCTGGCAATCTTGTAATTGTAATATACCTATTATCTTGCTTCAGAAACAGAGTTTGAACAATTGCTTGGATGGAAGTGGGTAGCTGACAGATTGTAAAATGATCTATGCATAGAGAAACAGCCTGATCTTCCTTGCCCTTTTTCTTCTTTGGCAGCCTGCACTGTTGGTGTAATTTATGTAGGTGAATGCAGAGAAAGAAAAGCTGTAAAGCTGCTTCTTTACAGATAGCATAATTCAAATGGCGTCATGAGAACTCCGTTTCAATATTCAATACAAGTGCATCCACTTGAGAGAAAAAAACATTCAGAAAAGCCATTTTTTACCATCTTAGGTTCCAGATACAAATAGCCACCAACTGCTGAAGACTAACATTTTGTTAGCTGTCTTCGTAATTTAAAGGTCATATGAGAGCAACAGGCATTCCCAGTTACATGACACCACGTGAAGGTCCCTTGTTGACCAGCGAGAATTGCAAGCAGGAGACTGTTTAGTGCTCCATGTATAAACATAGTTTACTCTGACATGACTTTTGCTAGGAGCTAGCCCCACACTTTCATCTAGCATTCAGCACTTAAAAGGATCCACTTCAGAGCATGGCCTCTGCAAGTGGCTGTGAAATAAACCAGCATTAATAATTAGACCTGACATTTATTTTGTTCTTCTCCTAGTTGTCTGACACTTCAGTAGCAGTTAGTTAATTTAATAAACACTATTTGGCACTTTTTTACATGGTACTGTAGAGACAACTGAGAAAATGAATCTGCCTTTAAATTATTTCAGAATGGGAGGAAGTCAAGCAGCCAGCCTGATCATGTAGAGCTTAACAATCACATTAATGGGTCAGTGAAGAATTGAAATAACCGCAACTTCTGTAAGTCAATTCATTCTTTTCTGTGAGCCTGTTCTCCCTATAGGCAGGAAGTGAAGCTTTGCACTCTGCCTCAGGAGACAGGGCTGAGCTGTGGGTCTGGCATGGGGAAAGCTAATCATTAGCGGATGTTCCAGTGGTTCTGGTGCACCTAGACATGTGGCACCTTTGCCTTTGCCAGCACTTCTTTTAAGTTTTTTGGAAGACCCTTTTTGGAAGACCTTGAAATAAGGTCTGTAGGACAGAGGGGAGTACAAGGTGGGTAACCAAAGAGGGATGAGGAACCCTGAGTTCCCCCGGTGTCAAAGAGCCTGTTTTGGGCAGTAATGGCAGAGTGGTGAATGCACTGTGAGATGGTGGTCTGGGCTAGCTCCCGTTTTCTTTGTCATCCCATACCCTTAGATAAACTCTTTTGTGTTGTCCACAGGAGGGAACCTGACCATAGCAATCAGAAGCAATTGCATGGCTAAATCCACAAACACAAGGAAGACATGCAAAAACCCCACTGCTCACGTTGCAAAAGGTAGGGCAACCAGAAAAAGCACAAGAAGTCTGGGAGGCCTCCATAAGGCCTGCAGTAACATCCTTAGGTGCTCTTTGAAGGATGAGTCCATGCCAGAGAGTCTGGGGCTTATGGAAAAGCTCCAGCCCTCTTTTCAGGGCAGCGTACAACGCCTCATCCATCTGTTGAAACAAAGGAACAAGGAGTAATAAGCAGGCAGAAAGACATCGTGTATTTAAGATTTTCAGAAACGAATCTTAAAAATGGAGCAGTACATGACAGGCTAGAGCATAAAATCAGTTTAAGTCAAAGGTGAAGCTGCCATGTTAACTTTGCTTGCAGGGGATCCTTCTTAGTATAGGCTGTTACTTTATGAGCTGCATTAAGTACGTACAGGAGCGGAAAGAAGGATTGCTATTCTCAAGTTCAACTATGAATGAAAGTCCAGAAGACCAGCTAGGCACAGCTCGGCTGCTCAGATGATAAGGATTAAGAAGGCCATAACCAGTCAGTACCAGGGAGTATACACTACCAATACTTTAGTTCATTTTGGTGCTTTTTATTTTGTAGAACTAAGAAGAAAGCAAATCAATGTCTGTTTTCAGCTTGACAAATTTATAGCTTGACTTGGTTGGAACTGACAGTTTGCTTTTAAAATAAGTACACAGACAAGCGTGCCAACAAACAGTCCAATTTACTCTGTACAACATTCTTGAGAGAGGAAACAAATCTGCAAAAGTCACAGAAATCCTCAGCCAGGCACAGAATAAAATGCCTTGCTCAGCAATTTGTCTTCTTAAGCACACAAGCGGACGCCGTTAGATACAAAGAGGTGTTGTCACAGGATCCCCTGGCACTCCGGGGTTTCTGTGCTCCAGTTCATCATGTTCGACTGTTTAAGCTTTGTGGACCTTACAGGTGGGCCTAGACAATACAGTCCTGAGCTTGGTAAGGAGACACAGCTGCCTTCATGCCATGAAAGGCTATTAAATAGCTCTTGTGGTAAGTGAGTGGAAAGTGTGTTCCACTCATTCTGGTGTTTGTTTCTTGTTTCATTTAGGGCAAATCTCTTTTCCATGCCTCAGTTTCTCCACTTGTAGCAAATCACAGGGCCATTGTGAATATTAACTAGAGCTCATAAAGCTCATGGGGAGTATGGGTGCATGCACATATATGTATGCACTCATACACACAAGCACACATGTGTCAGCAGATTTCCCTTTAAGATGCTCAATGCCATCATTTAACCAAATTTTAGCAAAGATGTGAAGTAAGTTCTTCTAGTGTTCTGCTGCTGTGGTTTTTTGCCAGTAGGCAGTTTAAGTGATGTGTAGCATAAGGACATTTACTTCAACATTAGTTGTAAGATTTTGCATTAAGCATGTTGTGTTTAAGGAGAAAGAAAACAGAAATGACATATATATGAAGTTTCATCCAACCATGTAAATTAAGTGTGTATACATTCATCCTGCAAGATGTATCACACTAGTCTGAGATGCAAGAGCAAGTTTGAAAGTAACAAGGAGGGTAAACAGAAAATATTGTGTCATTAACTGGATTTCAAATAGAGAATTACAGAGAAATCCTTGGAGGTCATCTAGTACAGCCTCCTGCTCAGACGAGGGCTTGCTTCAAAGCTAAATCAGATGGCTTAGGGCCTTGTCTGGGCAAGTTTTGAAGATCCAGGAGCTGGAGTTTTCATGACCTCAGGGCAGTCTGCTGCAGGGCTGCATCATTCACACTCTCAAGAATTTTGAAGATTTTTTTTGCTTGTCTCCCACAGTTTGCAATATAGATCAGACTTTATTACTCAGTTCTTGAGAAATGTATCATTAAGATGTTAGTTTCTTTTAGCAATGAGTAAGGCTTTCTGGTACAGGGCCACAAAACATAGCATTGTTCTTTGAAAACAGTAATGGACCCAAATGCAGATGTCAGTCACAAAAGTGAGTAAGAAAGTGCTATTCTTTGGCACTACTAACATAATGCTCTTAATAAAAGTAAATGTACTTCAGGACCTGCCTCAGTGAGGCTGTTGAGTATATGTTGATATGACTTAAGTTTTCTGTTAACTCACAGTCTCAGTCAGTAGCTCTGAGACTGATCTGTACATCTGTTCAGGTTGCATGGGAAGTTCAAGAATAATCTGGATTTGCTTTATGTCATTTGAAAGATTCATATACACGCCTACTGCATTAGTCATGCATTAACATACTCAGCATAAGTACATTTTCAAAAGCAGCAAGCTAATAGTATGAGCAAAGGCCTTAAAGATGTAGCATTGCTGACCTTCAGATTGTTTCTATTCAGTTTTATTAGACTATGTCACTAAGAACATTTTCAAAAATCCAGATTCCTCTTAAATTTAACAAAATCATGATACATTGCTGTGATTATGACCTTTACATTATTATAGTGCTAAAGCGTCTTTGTCCCAAAGGAGCGGAGATTTTATCAAAAGTGTAAGTTGAAGGAGAAAAAAAAGAAAGTCTCTTGATTAGCTTATTCATCCCAAAGATAAAAAGTAAAAATCAAATTAACACAAGTTGTATCACTATACCATTTTGTCTTAAGGACAAAAGACACTGGCGAAGAAGCTGGATGTACTGTACCAACCTGCCCATCTGTTCCTGCATTGGAAGTGGACAATTGAATAAAATCTATTAGAAAACTGTCCGATGGCATTAAAAAAAAAATAAATCAGCAGTTTTTTAGCTCTTTGCTAAAGCTATACCATTGAACATGTGAATAGCTCCCTGACTTGGAAGATAATTGTTTTCATTCTGCCTATCCTAATTCAAATCCTGCCCTGCCTACTCCCTGAGAGTAGGCACATTTCCACCACAACTGGTCATTTCTAAACCAGTCACAATGAAGTGCTTTTCTTCTGTGTTAATATTGCTCTCATGATGCTTTCATTTTTAATCTCTCCAGTGCTACTCTGCGTTCACAATGGGCTTCTTCGGTCATTAGCAAACATGAGCAGTCTGGGATAATCAGTAATACAAGAAGCGAGAGACAGCCTTCTGCTGGAGGCTAGGTCACCCTTGTATTGTTGATGATAGCAAAGCAGTCAAAGGCTTTTTTCACTATGGAAAACAGTGCTGAGCATTCAAGTTGTTGTGGTGAAGAAATAAACTCACCAGAAACCTGGGAGTCCACTCCTCACCTAACCTCCACCCCTTTGCCCTGCTGCAGTAACGCAAAAGGACGACAGATCTGCCTAAGGCAGAACTGAACAAATTTGGAGGTTGGTATGGCAGGAGATGGCACTTAACCAGAGCGCTGCTGGAGCCTGGCGAACCCTGTGCTGGGTGGTACTTTTGTGGGACTAATCCGGTTCGTGCTGGGGAATTAGGCCAGCCCTGAGGAAGCAGAGTAGCACAAAGGTTGTACAGTTGCTCGGTTCCTTCCCTCACAGCTGGGACCGGTGCCAAGCACAGGCGAGCCCTGAGGATGCGTGCTGTCTCCCTCCCTCCTCCCCGCAGCAGCTGTGCACTCCAGCACCCAAATAAATCTTAATTGCTCCATGGTGGCTCTTTTGTTCAACTGCCTTTAAACTTGGAGACCCATTTATGCAGTCAAGTTAACACAGGACTCAGGGCTTGAATCTGCATTGTTGTCTGCTTTGTGCGGTTATTTAATGGGCATGCCAAATGGTAGTCAAACAGCACTAAACCCTGACCAACTCCTTCTATCTTTTGTGTACAGACAAGTGATTTTACAAGATGCAAAACAGAATAGCTTGCTTGATGTAAAACAAGCTGCAGATTTTGCCATGTTGTTGTCATTTCCATCCTAGCTAAAATTAATTAAAATTCACTCCATGCAAGTAAGAAAGGAGAGGCACATAGTAAGACATATGCATGATTGTACCCAGGCATAACAATCAACATTATGTGTAGCATTGTGTGCATATTAGGTGGAACAAGAATTTTTTTTCTGAATGTTCATGCAAGTTTACCCTGTCTTCAAAAAGATTAAAGCAAGGTTATTTGTTGTGGATAAAGAGGAAAATGGAAGGTCACATTGCAAAAAGAGATGCCATGTATTAGGAATACTTCTTTTTGTATGGATCCTACTTCAGAGTTAGATATCATTTCCATTATGCTGATGTTACAGCATAAGTATGTAATTTTCTCTGTCTGAGACCCTACATGGTGATGTGTTTTCCCCGAGTCTGGAGCACAGCCATTCCTCCAATATCCACAGAAAACCTGGAACCCTGGGGCTGGAACCTGATTTCCTCAAAGTAGCAGCTTTACAGCCACAATATTAGCCATGGTCAACTAAGTTTGGCAGGACACATTTTACAGAAGAGAAGTCTCCAGGATCAGAATAGCCTAAATGTTAATGGTAATGAAGAATTATTAAAATGAATCGGTTAAATTTTACAGCTAAAGTTTTCCATCTTATTTAATTGCCAGGTAGCTTGTTGACTACTCTGTGCAGAATACAACAGATTCTTTGCAGAAGTGCAAAATGCCTATGATGCTGTAAAGGTCTGGAGTGTATATTGCATAACAATTTAATCTTCTTGATTTGATGGGCTTTGCCACAATTATATCAGCTTAAGAAACCTGTGAAGCTTTAAGGTCACACCTGAATTTAGAATATCACTCATCTTCAAGGGACATTTCCACCTGCCTTTAAGAAATTAAAAGAAGCTTTCCTCTGTTTTTTGTGTTGAACAATCTATTGTTAGCACATGGTGTTGTGTCGAGTGCCGGAAGGGATTCTTTTCCTTGAAATTATGCAAAGAAAACACATGTGACATTTAAATAGTGACATGCTAAAATTCAATCTGCCTTGAGTGAAAGAGAGCATCTTCATACTTTTAAATATTTGGGTAGAATTATCCATGTTACTTCAAAAAAAAAAAAAAAAGTCATTCGAAGCAACATTTTATCTTCTGACATATTCAGATGCACTCTTGTCCATCCAGTATTACTGTGAGACATGATCTGGTTTTGAGGATATGTTAGCTAAATAAGCAGAAAGAACCAGGGCTTCCAAAAAGACCCCTATACCTGAATATAAAGACCGTGAAACAGAAGAGCATGTGATTGGTTTAAGGAAAGGATATGATTTAATTTTTGTTATGTAACAGTATAAACATTTAATGGAAGAAAAATAATAAATATAAGAATCTAAGCCACCAGTAGGAGCAAGAAAATTTGCACAAACAGCTGTTTTACAGCTTTTATGTTCTGTGCTGTACATCCACCAGAGACTAAAACCATGACATCAGGGCTGCTTTGCTTATGAAACGTTGTTGTGTCCACTGCAGAAGGCAACATGCTCAATAAGGCAGTATGTCACCCAGCTGGCAGGCAGTGAAATATAATCTGGTCAGAGGGCAAGCCAATAAATAAATAAAGACAGAGAGTCAATGTTTTTCTGGCCTATGACCACCATTTTAGTTACGTTAATCCAACAAATTAAATGCAAGAAAATCTACTTAAAAGGCAATGTTATGTTCCAGCTGCCAAAAAAATCAAGAAATTGCAGTTTGATGCTGCTTCCAAAATGTAAACTATGTGCCCCCTCCATGTGCAGACACACATGCAGCATGGTTAGTCATGCTCCGAAGTAATGCTGAGTTTTCCATTTAAGGGGAGCCAAATACAGAAGTGAGTGGATTAGTGGTTTTAGACCAGCTGGAATTAGGTTTTTGTCAGTCTGTCCCTTTTTAATTTGTTCTTTTATATGGCATTAATGTCCTCTTTTCCTCCTTAAGAAGGAAGGGAAAGAAAATCAGGAGATAATAAGTTCCCAGTTTAGCACTTCCATTGTCTTTCATGTTAATGACTTTTTCCCAGGCTCACGGCTGCACCTTATGCTACGGGGCAGCCTATAATGATTCCTCTGAACAACTAGCTCTTACATTGGAGTATTAAGCTGTAGGCTTAATTCTGCATCAGACGATAGATCCTTATTAGACTATTCTCTACTCCATTTCCACCATAGACCATGTGTTCAAAAATATTTTATCTATATAGAAATTTATATTTAGGGTTTCTTTCCCGTGATTGAAGTAAACATTTCTTTCTATGTTTCTGTGGCATAGGAATCCCCAATAGTTAATTGCAATAAGGAGGCAATCTTATTTCACTTTCTACTATTTCAATTAAGGAATATGTTTTAAAGGCATTAAATCATTGTTTTATCTAATTAGAATAGGACCATTGTAGATTTTTTATCCAAGTGCTTGTTCTGTACCAGCACAATTCTCTTGTGATTATATGTCTTTCACAGACAAGCTGAAAGGGGGTCATGTCACTAAACTGAGATCGTCCTTGTTTAACAGAAGAGTCCTGTAACTGGTAATGACTGAGGCCAAGCACCACACCACAAAGTTGAATAGAAAAACTATTTGAGCAGTTCCCTGCTCAAATAATTCAAGGAAGGAAAATATGACATTGAAGCAGAAAGTCTATGAGCTGTTTTTCTACTGCAAAGCTGAATCCCTCAGGTAGGCTGTGGTTGTGCTCTCCTCCTCATGGAGCAGGGTAGGTATCCCCTGACAGGTGGGGAAGTGTATGAGATAGATTTCCACATACAAAAACATGCCAGTTCAGCTAAAATGGTGCAAAAACTATTCATGGTCCCTGGTGTTGCTATTTAATTTGGTTTAAAACTGCCCCAAACTGGCCAAACTCACAAATGTGTTCAACCAAAATAAGCCTGATTTAAACTTGAAATACATGTGTCCAGACTGATTTATCCACCTAATTACACTACAGACAGAAGAACCAAATAAACCCATCATGAGGGAAAGGTTAGAAAGAACATGTAGGTCTTTAGCTCATCACAGTATGGCTACACCCAAGCTCAGCTTTGGGGCTACGGTGGCCCTCAGCCTTTCAGCAGAAGCCTGGGAAATGTCTGAACCAGTGATTGCAAATATTATTGACCTCATGAGCCATAAATCTTCCAGCATTATTGTGTTTAATTACTAAGACACCTGGTGAAAAAGACCAATTCCTGAACAACCAGCCAAGGATGCCATTAAAGATACGAACATGATGGCAGTGTTGGTTGCGTTAACATCTCAGTGATGTGGTGCCCAACAGGGTATGAACATAGATTCCCATGACTGACTCCACACAGCAAGTGTAATTTCAGGTGACTTCATTAGGTTCCTTTAGAGTGACCCTGGAAAGACGCAGAGAAGCAGTGAAGGGCTTAGAGCTTGACACACTACTAGGCAGAGGCAGGAGATGCCACCACCTGGGTGATCCCCTGCAGGTGCACCTACAGGGCTTAGGGCTCTCCATGCTGTTTCCACCTGCAGGCAGGGGACCTGGGAGAGGAACTTCTGTTTCCCACGACTGCTTAGATGAAAACCAGCGGTCCCCTGGGTTACCTGAGAAAGCACAGTCCAAGTGGCGAGATTTAAAACCTCTGCCATAGCTCTTTCAATTAGACCCAAGGAACATTATGCTTAGAGGGCATGGAAGTAATAAACCTGCCCTCAGTGGCTGCTCCGTCTTCTGTCTTTCTGCCTGGCAGGTAGTTGACTGGGGAAAATTACACCAAGTCTGACATGCCTATACACCTGGGACAGCTTTTAAGGTGTTTGTGTCTTAATGAATTAAACTTCCTCAGGTTACTAAAAATGATGAGCCTCTGACTTTTTTTGCCTATTGCTGAACCGTGGCTTGTCCATTTAAGTCCAGGCCTTTCAGAAACGTTTACTACCATTAATTACTTCTACTCTCCCCCAGCCTTTCAGCCATAGTTTCCATGTTCTCTCATTTCCAGTCTGACTGACACAACAGTTGCTTTCCGGGAATGTAGTCTTTAATTAATCAACTTACCAGCAGATGTTTTCTGCAGGCTATAATTTCTTGTCTAAGAAGACATTTTCCTTAGAAAAGAATTTAAGGCTGGTAAGAAAATAAACAAACCACTAAGCGGTGGCTGTAAAAACGTCACTTCCTCTGTCGCAAACTTCATCTCATCTTCATCTCTGCTGTGAGTGCCCATTAGTGTGCCTTCTGATAAGTGCTGGAGTGTTGAAGCACATTCACAAATAAAAGAAATGAGACCAATAACTTATTTTTCACAGTCATGGCCAAACCACAATAGTAGCAATAATAATATTTTTTGCTCTGCTATAGACTATAGTGAAAACAGGAGCTGAAAAAAGGAACAGATATTTCCAAAACTTATAACAAGTCCTCTAAACTGTTCATCCTCCTCCTCTGCAGATCATAGTTTTATAACTATTTACATATAGAATTGAAATGTGTTGATATATCCCTAGGTAAAGATTTATCAATGTTAAGAAAGCACAGTCAGCCCCTATTTCTTGACTTTCTTCTAGGTGCTACTATGGTATGAATAACAACTCGTCTGACCTTGAAACATAGTTTCCCAGCCTACACTGACAACACTCTAGCTCTTTTCTAATATCTTAGATATGCTTGTTGACCTCAATGAGGTGCTTAGGGACATGGTTTAGTGGTGGGATGGCAGGGTTAGGTTAAAGGTTGGACTAGATGATCTTAAAGGTCTTTTCCAACCAAAGTGATTCTATGGATGCATCAACTGCAAGACCATCTAGGGTCCCAATGAATATTATGGTTGACTCTTAGTATAAGGTCACAGCCCATGGCTGCCAAAGAAAGCAAACAAATAATATACAGCATTTGTATAGAGCTATTTTTAAAGTTATTGAGCAGTTTTGCCAATACCACATATTTACATAGCTACTAAGGTACCTATCCTCTTGCCAAAATCAATCAATCCAACTTAATCTATGTATCCATTGGACTTTTCGTGTAGCATTGCAAGTTCAGCCTTTTGCTGCTGTGTAAAAGTAATAATAAATAATGACTGGAAATCTGTACCACGTCTCTAGCACGCATAGCCTTGGAGAGGCAAGGCCCAGTGCCCTCACACACTGGTGGCTGTCTGCAAGGGCAGTAGAGCTGGGGACCAGGAGTGGTGGTTGAACTGCTGTGGTTCAAACTGGTGGAAATGACAGTGCGAATCTGAGCACCAGTGGCTGCATGAAATCTTAGGTGCTGATGTCGTCATGAATCCGGGTTAGATCTGCTTTAGTGATACAACCTAAACCAGAACTTGTGGGCTGTAAAATCTGTTTGTCTGGGGTACTGGCTAATCACTGAGCAGCTGGTGGCCATTTCCATTCCCACTAGCAGCTAACAGGGAACTGGAAAACACAGGATGTGCTTTTCCCTCTCTTTCATTTCCTTGTCTTGCCAGTCCTTTTATGCATTAATTAGGTTCAATAATGTGTCCAAACAGCCCCTGAATGGGAGATCTCACATGAGTAATTCATGTTTGAGAAAGGCATGCAGAAGGCAAGCTGGCAGGGAACTCCCGTCCCAGCAACCAGGGTCAGAATTCATTTTTTACACCCACAGCAAGTAGAAGAAATTTCAGTCTGAGTTGAGAAATCACACTGGAATTCCTGTTAATAGAAAATGAAGCTATATCCCTGGGCACTTTGTAGCAAGGCACAGATGCTTTTCCTATCCAATACAGCATTAATCATTACAGTTATCCTCAACAAAAATGATTGGTGTTTAATTGGCTACAGTCACAACCTGTCACTTTAATGTTGCTGTGTGGCCTGTGTGGACCACATCTGAAGTCTGTAAATTTGAAGGGGCTCTCTTCAAGGCAGAAAACAACAATTATGTAGTTAGTACAGGTTGACAACATAATACCTATTGCACATTAGCAGGGAAAGTGAACATAAGAATGTCATCTTTATTTTGATGATATTGATATTTTAGCATAGCCCCAAGCTGCCATAAAAGTAAGGGCTGTATTGTACTAAATAATGGATAGGAACAGGAAAAATTATTCTACCCTAAAGAATTTCCAGTCCATTGGGAACAGAGTGCAATGTAATAAATAACATTCAGGCAAAGTATACAATCGTAACACTCTTGAAGAAAATGCTTGTTTTATTATCATAACAGCCATGCTTTCCACACTCAGGACTAGATCTATTAACTGGACTGCATATCACAGTCCTTAGAGACACAAAGCTAAATCTTCAGACATCATTCCAAAAATCTGAGCCCTGAGCAGTACTAAAAGACCACCTCCCAAAACAGGGGGAGAGGGGGAGAGTTGGGTTATCCTGGCTAGGATTTCCCAAACCTGTCTTCCCCCAACAAAAACATGGTGATGATTATAGTGCCCCTGAAGTTTTGCAGACTTCTAGTAATTTTTAAAAAGTCCACAGGCATAAGTTAGCATATTTTTGGTCAAAATGTAACTGGGAAAATAGAAACTAAATCAGCCATTGTATAGAAGGGAGCATCAGAAACAAAAGTTGGAAAAGCAGTTTTCAGCTCCAGACCAAAGAAGTCCAGAGCACAATCACATAACAGATTTGCCATATTTGGATTGATGCAGCTGTATTTTAATGAGCAGAACCGGTAATAAGCTGATGGCTGGGTACTTGTTCGAGACTGTGTCTCACAATCATCAGCTGTTCAAGCTGAGACTCCTACCTGCAGGTGCAGCAAGATCCTCCCTTCCCTTTTGTGATGGAGTCTCTGGTGCTTAGAATAGATTTGCCCCTTGAGGACTAGCCATCTACTGATGTTACTTAGACTTAAGAACATAAGATTTGTTGCTAAGCTTTCTGGGGATATACTAAGGTCACAGATCCTGTATGCCACATAGTATTTTCTTAATGGATTATTTTTATTGCATTATTCCTTATACAATTTCTATCTAGCCTGCTGCTATTGTCTGTTCTTTTAGACCCTCCTTTGACAAGCTGATTTCATAGGTACCAATTGCTCCACCTCTTCATTCTTCAAACCAAGAATAGCTTAGTAGGAAACTCCACAGATGGACATGTCTTATGCTCCCCCCACCCCTTTCTCAGGACTCACCTTTTTCTTCTGCTGGAAAATCTCAGCCTTCAAAACTCTTCCAACATTAGACAGCCTTTTTTTGTTTTTGAAAACTGAGGGCAAGAAAGAAAACAGTTCTTCCCTCCCCACAGCCAGAACTTCCTCTCATTCTCTTAACTAACTTCCCTATGGTAAGCTCATATGTATCCTATGAAACTGATACCGAGGACATGGCTGAGGAGGCTCAGTTTGCTCATTTTTGCCTACTTAGGGTGCATACAATCCAGGTAGTATCTTCCTGTTAATGCAGATGTGTAAAGCAGCAGGCACCAGCTGTCCTGGAATGATGAGATTGGGTACAGAAGTGTCCACAGCTCTATTACGAACTGGTTTCTGGAACTTATTCAGAGTGAACAAAAAAGGCAAATTTTTGGTTGTGAAATGTTTATATTTGTATTTTTTCAAAAATGTTTAAATGGTCTATACAAAGGCCTCTGAATTCCATTAAGGCTTTCTCCTTCGGGGTCATACTGCTGAACTTCAAAGCAGGAGTCCCACTACAGGGCTAGAAGTAGAAATAGTTACTATCTAAAGTAGAAATACCCTAATTTAGTAGAAAGAATTGCTATTTATATGAAATTTGTATTACTCCTCGTTTCTCTTCTGAGTATTATTAAATTACAGTCACCACTAAGAAAACTGTGAAAAAACTACAAGAGAACAAAGCCCAATGAGAGTGCCTGCCTCATTCGCCTGGAGTTTTAACACTATCCTTCATTTCAGGTTTATAACGAGCAGAGAAGTTGCAATAATGCATTTAAAAATCTCTTGCATTCTATGCTAAATTTCTGTCACATTTCAAAGACTGCACAAATGGACTAACCCGGTACCTACGTTGTCCTACAATTAGGTTAGATATTCCATTGCATCATGCATAACTTAAGATCCTACAGAGATTTTAAACTGTTTTCTCCCACCTCCAAGAGCAGCGGCTGAATCACGAGCACCCTAGCCAAACTCCATATGATGTTCAGAAAACATGCATGCACCGTGCAGTCCCACAAGGGCCTCATGTTCTTTCTCATTTCCTGCTTTACTCTGCTTTATTGTGCAGTGTCGAGGAGCTGAATAGCTGCTCTCTGCCAGCTGGAGTCAGCTGTGATTCTGTGATGAATGAAGCAATCCATACACTGTGGGAGCCTGAGTTCACTGGATGATATCCTCAGCTGGTGTAAATTAGCTTGAGCCCATTAAACTTAATGGAGTAGTGCTGATTTACTCCCTGGAAAAATGGAGATGCTGGTTACTGCGGAGTGTGGCTCTCAGTAGTTCATTAATGGAGTCTAATGGCATCATATTTTTATACCTCACAGAAACCAGATTTGAATGACTCACAGTCATTTAGCTGCCTGGAGAGAAAAAGGGCTATAAAACATGCCATAATTCCTGTACTAACCTCTCATCTACAGAACTGTTGATACAAACTTGGATGCTGCAAGTGAAGAAAGCCTGGTAATATCAAATTCTGCACATCCATCCAGTTCTCAAGGGAGCCAAAAAATGTACACACATTCAAAGACTTTCCACCACACTATCCACAGCCAAAAAATTCCTTTCTCAGAGGACAGGGAAGTTGAGGAAAAGATGTCAGCTGAGCTCCTCTGGCTGATACATCAACTTTTACTGGAATCCTTATTCTCTTCAACCAGTTTATTATTAATTTCTAATGATTTATCCAAAGATTGCTCAGTGCTATGCCAGCCATAAAAGTTCTTCAGGTTATCTTATGGTTTATGCCCTGTCAGTATTCACTCTCCTGATTCCAAATTACATTGAGGAATTTCCCATTTTGGCCCAAGCATACATGAGTTATGATCGGGAAACATTATACCTCAGGAGTTACTGCGTGTGCAATCCTGTGCCAAGCAGACAACTGTAGCAGGATATTGTGAGTAGACTGCTAGGGTGAGTGTTGTATTGTTCTCTTCTCTGGATGCTGCATGAATGCAAACCCACAATCAGACATACTTCCACCGTCACAGTTTGAGTCCCTGAACAGATTGTTACTCTCAGAAGCAAAATCAAATACAGTAAATTGAAAGCACTTCTGATTCCCTCTTGCCGTGAGGCACACAAATGACAAATGTGCACCTGTGATGGGAGGCACGGCTCATTCTACTTTCTTCAGTTTTGCTCTTTGAAATATCTTCTGCCTTTTCTCCCATATCACATCAGTCAAAAAAATCTGAAGCTTATTTTGCTGTTTAAGCCGTAATTTGAAAAGAATTAGGTGGCTAAAGATGAATTTATGGCGGGAGCATGGGCTGATAAAACTGGCTCTTTGCTCAAGAGCAAATTTCGTACCTAGACAATGGCCTCTGTTATTTTTCAGGTGTAGAACAATGAAGGCACATGCTCCTGTGAATTACTTATTTCATACCATGATGTGTGCTGAAATAAAACCCTTTTTTTGTTTTTCTTTTTAAAGCCTGAAATTCAGAGGGGAACACTACGCAAAAGTCCCCAAACTGTCTTTTGTTTCTCCAGCAGTTCATTTTGTTGTGTGGTTCTAGTAACAGATTATCAGTGTGATGGCGAATGAGTTGTTACTTATTTAGGCTATGTGCTGCAAGAAGGAGGAAGGGCCATCTGGAGTCTCATGATAGCCAGCTCCTGTGAGAGTATTTCATCCTGGCTGTTGAATCAGTGGTACACACAGTAACTGACAAGATGGCACACTAGGATAATGCAAGACATTGTGCTTCATTTTTCTGGACTGCTGCATGTCTTAGGTTTTACACACCTGCAGATGTTTTACCTAACCATGTAAGTGTTTTAAAAACCTTTTGGGAGAACTATATTCTCAGTGCAACAAGTGAAAAATGCCATAAAAGGACAAGTTGCATCCTTACAATTACATTCTGTAGTCCTTATTCCAGACGTGCCTGTAAAACATCCTCTGACCCAGGGAGCAATCCTCAGGAGTAAATCAACTTTACTAGGCAAAGGCAAAGGCAAAAGCAAAGGCAAAGACAAAGGCAAAGGCAAAGGCAAAGGGGTTCCCTTACCTTCACATTTCTCAAACAGTAGCAGCTGCAGGCTACCAGCCTTAGGACAATACTAAGTTGTGCAGGCTGTAAAA
Organism: Gorsachius goisagi; assembly: GCA_018403395.1. Lineage (NCBI taxonomy): Eukaryota > Metazoa > Chordata > Aves > Pelecaniformes > Ardeidae > Gorsachius > Gorsachius goisagi. Next base: position 41,126 of record BOSO01011590.1, on the reverse strand, counting down.
TGTTTCCTTAGCAGAGGAATATTCTCTGCTTTCTGTTTAAACTAACTCTTTATAACCCTTCGCATGACACCATTGCTGAGGTTGGGATCACAGCATATTATACATTTGGAAGTCATTAGGAAATGGAGCTTGCACCATTGCATGAGAACCAACTAGAGAAGAACACATGCACTGAACACTTAGCTACTTACAGTTACTCTCAACTTTGTTATTTGTATTGTCTCATACCCAGGAACCCCAAATCTTTACCCAAATTCCCTTGGTTTTATAAATACTGAACAGCAAGGCTGTTTCTGCCCTCATAACTTCCTGTCTGTGGGCAGACTACAGACAACAGATATAGCAGATGGACAAGGTCATCACACAAAGAGAAAATATTAGTCATGCCAGGGCACATCAGAGATCTAACCCACTGTCTGGTCCCTGGCAGTGGCCATCTGCGGGTGCCTAGAGAGAATTTAAGGACATCATATAGCAATACTTTGTGAGGATACTCAACCAATCTTTATTGATTGTTAGGTCAAGGACTTTCTCACTTAAATATGGTGTCTTCCTTTACAATGGTCCTTCATGTTTTCTTCTAAGAATTCATCTAGTCCCATTTATAAGCCATGAAAATTTTAGCATCCACAGTGTCTTTGGATGAGGGGCTTCACAGCCTTACAAGCTGTTGTGCAAAGGAGAACCTCTTAAGCATCCCACACTTAATATCATTGCACCATGCACAATCTTGTCATCACCCCACCACCTCAGCCATCTCCTCTCCAGGCTGAGAGCCATTGCCTATTTAGCTGTTCCTAAGGAACAGGAAATGCTGAATTCCTTCATACGGACAATGTAGCCCACATGAAAGCACATCAGCGGCCTTGCCCCAAATTTAGAGTGCCTGGGGAATATTAGGCTAATTTACTTCAGGCAGACCTGCGCAGACCATCAGTCAGGGCATGTGCAAACCCTCAGCTCTGTCAGTCCCCATCCATTGCACACAGGGACATACACACATACGTGCATGTGAGCATGCAGTTGCATGCATGGCAGGAAGGAGATCTCCACAAGGAGACGCACAGGCTGTACCTGACACATAGGGTGGATTATCCCCCAGGGATAACACACAGGGTGGGTGATGGCAGCTGTGAGCAGGGGCAAGACCGTCCCCATCCAGCCCATCCATCATGACTGGCAGCACAATCCAGAGTGGCATCGGCACTTGATGGACAACAGGGGTTTGGGGTCAGACGTGAGCAGGGCTTTTAGTGGAGTCTGGCACCGAAGCAAATTTCTCCATGGAAGCTGAGAGAAGGGGATTAGCAACAGAGTGATTTGGACTTCTCAGCTAGGTGTGCCAGGACACCCTCAGCCTCGCACCCAGCAACCTGACTCAGACTTTGCTCCACCACATCACCATGACGCAGACCTGCCCCACAACTCAGCCATGCCAAGTCATGTCCAAAACTGGCTGTTTCCTACCTATCCACATTTACACTTGTGTTTTCACATACTGCTTGCAGCTGGGGAAACTGCAAGGTCTTGCTTTTTAACCATCTCGCTGAATTCACGAAGGCAGGGAACAAGACCGTGTCTGGTCTCATCAACATACTAAACATTACACTTATCGCACAGAGAGCAGCAATAACTCTAGGGTGATTAATTACCTAAGGTACTCCAGCTCTCAGAAACACAGTAAACAATTAATATAATTTAACATTACAGCTAACACAACAAATTAAAATACAGAAACAAATCCATTTTTTCAGTTCATTAGACAGGACATAAACTCTCCTGTGAACAGGTCTGATAAATGGAATTTCCCTTTAGGGCATTACTGATGAAAAATGACAAGTGTAATATTTCTATCTAGCACTTTGCTGAGTTTTTGTCAGCAAATCCCCAAACCTTGCAGCTCCAAACTACTCTGGGGGAGATTTTCTCTTTCAAGGCTCTTATTAGGAGCTCCTTCCCTCCTAGAATATATTGGGGTTCTGAGATTATGGAGTTGTCCCTGGAAATGCTATAAAAACCACGTGGTATTGCTCCTCCTTGAGAGACCAAGTCTGGTTCATTAAAAATAAAATTTTGAACTCATGGGTAGCTAAATGTGCTGTGCAAGCATTATGCTGAAGTGCAGAGAGTTCTTCAGCTGAACTGACATTTTATACCATAAAGAGCCAACATTTCTATCCATCTAAACCATCTGCCTATTTATACCCTTGATCACTATGGCATCCACTCACAACAGGAAAAATCCCACAAAACCACCTCATGGTTAGTCAGTCATCATCAGCAGCATGTATGAGCCATCAGATCCTGTTTGCATCGCTCGTGAAAGCAACCTCTACAGCTCCCACGGTGCTGCATCTGCAGTCTGAACGTGTAGTATTCACTTCAAACTAGAGACAACATGCCATGCTGCCTCCTTAAGTCCTTCTGCCGCTGGATTTGTTTGTTATCGTTGGTTTTTAAGGTGGAATTCCATTGGGAGTTTGCATAGACAAAAGGCTAAAGAGTGGTTAGTCTGTCAGTGACCTATTAACATCTATAACTACATCTTACACTGTCTGTGTATCAAGGCATCAATTCATCTTAAATGAACTAAAAATCCATCATCCCAGATTCCCCATCAGCTAAAGCTGCATTCCTTCTAGTATGCACAATCTCATATTGATTTACATTGGTTTATTTGGACAGAGGATCAAGCTCTCACAAGATTTGCTTCTGCTACCATAGCTGAGGTGGGCGCAGCTTTAGTTTGGTTAAATCAAAGATGTAATTCTGTGTGCTTAAAATTCAGCTGAGGCTCAGGGAGCAGTCTAACCCACCTGCTTTCCATAACTACCTAACACAGCACCCAAATTAGGCAGCTTATTCCCCCCACGTTAACCCAGCTCATGCTGCTTGTCCTCCCCTTGCACCCTGGTTTAGGGACTGAGATACCCCTGCCCACCCTGAGGCACACTCAGGGATATAGGGACAGCCACCCAGACTTGGTGCTAGCCTCCCAGGGACACCTGAGAGGGTCAGGGTGTGGGCTGCGGCCACGATGGTGCTGCTCCCTGGGGAGTAGAAAGCTGTGGGTCCCGTGCTGTTGCTGCCGGAGGGAGATGGTGGTGTGGCTGAGGAAGCAGGTCCCCTCTGCTCACCCCACAGGCCCTGGCATTCTCAACTACCTCCCTAGTGCCTTGTAACTTGGACACTTAAATTAAGTGGACTGATTTATGCCATCTGTTCTTAAATGTATTATGTGTGTGTGTGTGTTTCTTTATAAATTAGGCTGCAGTCAAGTAAATGGTATTTCTCATATGCTGCTTCACTTGCCAAATTAGCTATAATGTCTTTTCTGCAATCATTACAGTTTAGTCCCTTTGGACTTATGCCAGCCTAGGATGGGTATTCAATTGCTCATATCTGAGAAGACAAAAAAAAAAGCAGAAAAAAGCCATAAAAAAAGCAAGTGCAAAGAATCCCTGAGCTAAAGATGTATCACTGGGTTAATTTAAGATCAAGATTTACCTTAAAGCACAGTTCCTAGGAAAATAAAACAAGCTGTAGTTCATAACTCTGAGCACAAGTAAAATGGCAAGCTAGGACACCATAATGTATGCCACATCCCCTCCTATTCTCCAGGGTACACCAAAGGTAAAGTATGTACCCCCAAAGGTATGCAGGTCACTGTTTGTAAAGGAGCTTCACAGGCTTTGGGAGAGGCTGTGGCCACCAGTGACAGACAGGAGCAAGAAGATGAGCATGTGGCAAAGTAGTGGGAACATCTGAACTGCTAGAGCCTCAACCAGCAGTGCCAAACGGTGATCTAATTTTAAGAAAAATAGTTTGTTTGAAGTCGAGCATGTCACTCCAGTGCATGTGTGGCAAGTTCAGAGCTGCCCTGTGGTGCTTTATGACTACCATGAGTTGTCCTGCCTCCAGCAGACTCTCTGTGAACACATTGGTTCACCACAATGGGGAGACATGGAGGAAGAGCCAGCACAGCAAATAATGGTGCTGGAAGCTACCTTTGGTAAGGTTCAGAAAAAAAAGAACAGGAAAACAGTTCCAAGAGAAAATTTGTCTTTAAATATCTCCCATCCTTTTTTAAGCTTTCTTTCCAAGGCCTAGAAAACCCACCACAGTCCCAGCAAATGTAGGGAACTGATGAGCTGTGGCTACTGCTTATCATCACAACCATTTCACTCCCACTGTGAGCCTCCCCCCCTGCGTGCATTACTTGCCTCGTGCTGTAAACACCAATCATAATTACTTTTAGATGCATCATGTTGCTTTTTGTGTTTCCTGGGGTTCTTCGGCGAGGATGGGTTTTGGTGCTTTTTCATCATCTTCCCTGTTCTTCGGTGTTCAGTCTGTCAGTATCCCCTGGCTGCAAACTATCATCCTTGTGCTGTCTGCTGCCTCCCACTACTGTGCCCCTGTGCACAGATTCTGAGCAGCTTCTTCTCACCAGGTCTAGGCTTCCTTACTGCTTTCAACCAGGAAAGAGAGCAATCCAAGAAGCTTTCTTCCCTGGTTTTGTTCTCTACTTCAGAGATATTAAAGCTGCCATTCATGGTGATGTGTTTGTGTTAGTGGTATGTTCGCTTACACTGTCCCCAGGAGTAGCTAAAATCCTGCTTGTCTTTATACCATAGAGTAGTAAAGAATCACAAAATGGATCATTTCCTCTTCCAGAAAAAAAGGGAAAGTGTAAGGAAAAGAGAGCTGTACTTAACCACCCTCTTTATCACTCTTCAGAGTCTTACAGAAATTTGGTATGATCTCCCCCTGTTGCCCTCCCTGCCTGGCTCCCCACTAAATGATTAAAGAAGAATACACCTGTGTAACATTGTGTGTTGGCTTACCTCAGGTCTCCTTCTTTCCCTGCTTCCCCTGGTCCTTCTGACCTGCAGCCAGTGCTCCCTATCATTTCTCCTTCACACTTAGCTCCCTCTACGATTACCTAAAGCTTGGTAACCCACACTTTTCATAGCTAAATTATGCCTGGCAGATTACTGAATGCCTTGATCCCACAGAGCCAGGTTTTGCGGTTATGAGCCATACGTACATAGAAACTACGGTGATGAGCCAGTGAAGAGTTAAGCTGGTAACGAATTGAAACATTGGACAGAGGACAGTTAATGAAGTAAGACATAACATAATACAGTTAGTGAAGCAGAAGGGTGACAAAGGACTGTCCTTCAGGATTGTCCTAGCAGAGGATTTTAGCAAGTTACTGAGAAAGAAAGCTGTTTTGTATATATTGTGGAAATCACTGAGTAGCAGGACATGAAAATGTCTGTGGGACCATATGGCCTCTGAGGCAGGAAATTCTCTCACATGCATGCTCTGGGAAGCGCCTGACCCATCGCAAATGACTGAATAATCATAAACCAAGTAACACGCTGGAAGGGACCTCCTGGCCATTAATGCCAGCCCCTTGGTCCTATAAGCATCACCAAAACCCACATCACAAAATTTAGCATGCAGCAGAATTACACTTTTTCTTTGCTTTCCAGTTCCTCAAGTCAATTTCAAACAGGGGTGCTGATAACTTAGGCAAATCACTGTTTGCTACACTACCAAGATCCTACATTTGCTACTATCAGTTAGTTATATCTGGCTTGTTTCTCCCAAATCTCCTTCATCTGTGAATGAACTGTGTGCTTCCCCAGCTGCATTTCTCATTCTCCTTTTTGCTGCCTCAGGCCATCCCATGCCAATTTGTTCTGAGAAGTTTTTTCTTTCCTCCCTCACTCCCTCCCTCCCTCCCTCCCTCCCTTCCTCCCTTCCTTCCTTCCTTCGTCCCTTCCTCCTTTCCTTCCTCCCTTCCATCTTAGTGCTAAGCCACCCTCACACAGCTCTTTCATTTTGAACCCCAGCTTCAGCAAGCCCAGTCTGAGCTGCAGCAAAGCCCATCTAACCCAGGCAACCACATCTCGCCACTCGTGTCACTTGCTTGCACTTGCAGCAGGGAAAAGCTCACCTATGCCTGACTTCTTCTTCCGACTTCCTGAAATCACTCCTGATCATATCAGTGTTACAGTGAATCACCTTTCTTTACTAACTTTTACTCTTCTAAGGCTACTTACAGAGGTAAACGGCAAGCCTGCTGATAGTGCTTTTTAAGCTATCTAGATCCTTTATTTCTGCAATCCCCTGTTGCGGTGAAGCAATACACACCAGGCTAATGTGGTAGCCCTCAAGAACTCTCACAGAACTCCAGTTTCACAGGTAGCAGCTGTATTTTTTAGAGATTATACTATCCTGATGTCAGTATGGACTGATTTTCAGTAGAAACAAGAGAGAAGCAAAATCACAGTGAAGAATAAAAAGTCCCAAGGATCTCTTCTCTCTCCTCTGAACATTTTCCTGAACCTTGATGTGAACATCATGTTTGAGCTACTACACTGCCTTGTGGGAACGAGAAAGAGACTTTGGTGCTTCAAAAGCATTAGGCATGACCACAGGCTGAAGTAAACTGCTGCAATACCATTGCAACACCCATATCTCACCTGAGACAAACAGTGCATAAGGGTATGTAGAAAACCAAGACTAGACAAGGGAGAGAGGAGCAGGATGAGACACTACCATTCAGCAGAAGTCAGTTTTGGTACAGTGAGTCACCACATGGACTTTTGCATGTAGCTGTAAAAGCAGTTCCCTGGGGATGGAGGTGGAAGGGAACCACTGCATCATGGTTCTCATCAAGGTTTCTGTCTCTGAACGCAAAGAAAAACAGGGACAAACATCAGTCTTCGATGAAAAAAAAAAGATAGAGAAACTCTCCTCAAGTAGCTACACCAAATTTTGTGTTTCCCCCACCTGTGGATTCAGTGATCTAAGCCAGGGTTATCTGCAATAGCAATGATGTCCTGTTTCTGCAGAACATTTGCTAAATACTGTCTTCCAAGCAAATCTGAAAATAATTGCCTTGTGTACAGAGGTCTTAGATCATACAGCAACTCCAGTTTGACCTAGGGCATCATGCAATTAACCTGTCATCATAGCAAGGTTAGCATTCACAGTTGCTAAATAGGGATTCGTGACCTGTTTTTGAAACAGTAGAGCACAGTAGATGTTCTAAAAGAACCAATTTTCAGGATGATTTTCTAAATAGTATTTGACAAAGGTAGTGATTAGGTTAAACAGGCATTTGGTACGCTATCATATTCAAAAACCTTCCACAGTCATGCAGCTCCACCTGTTTATTTCTCTCGCCAGCCTTTGAGGGTAGGGGAGCAGAAGGGAAAAACCTCTTTTTTGCCAGAAGTCAATATCAAAGGAAGATTTTAAAAGGTTTATGCATTATTTCTTCAGAGGCAGTATCAGCAAAAGACCTTTTCTCTGGCTTGTTTACTCTCCAAACAATAGCAATTTCTGAGAACACCAAAGAAAAAGAAGTTTTGGGTATTGCATTGCATCAAGCAGAGTAGTACAGAACCAGAAACTGAATTCTCCTCTAGAAAACTTTAGCCTGTAAATCAAGCCAGTATTATGCAGTGTGTGGTGAAAGTGGGAGAACAGAAGATAACCTGTTAAAACCACTCAACTCTATATTCATGAAATGCCTGAGAAGCTCACTGTATTAAAGTGATTTACAAATGGCACATGGTTGGGATAAGGATAGCAATCTTGCTGACAGATTTTCACACATATGCCTAAGTATGTGTGTGTACAAACACACATACACACACACACACACACACAAAAAATCTGGCTAAAATCCAGGCTGCAAAAGCTTTCTCTGCCCCTGAACTGATGTGTTCTTTGGTATGCAATTTTGTAGATAGGAAGCTTCTTTATAAATTTGTGTTTGGAAAATATGTCCTGGAATTTAAAATCACAATTAGATCTGAATGAAGCATCTCAGTAAGAAGTGAAATATTTTCTTCCACTGCACAAAGTTACCTAATTTCCTCTGAAAAGTCCCAGGAGTAGCTCATTTATTTTTAACCAATCTTTCTTGTGTGCAAGGAAACTCTAATAATTTTGCAGCTAAATATTTCAATTTGTATGCTAAAAGCAGAACAGTGTGAACTTCACAGCAACAGAGCATATTAAACTGTCATCATGAAACTACAAGATGAGCCCTCCAGCATGCTGTGTATAGGAAAGTCTTCATGAGGTATATATACAGCTGACTCAAAACTGAAGAGTGCTGGTGTCACATATTTTATAGAAAGAGATGCTGCTGCAGAACAGGCGGACAGACAGGACCAAGTGAGTACAATGCAGACACAATGTGGGCAGAGAAGGAATCAATAACCAGCTCGAGAAATAAATGTTAGAAAAGCAGAGGCCACGCAGCTGCAGTCCTGAACTGACAGGGAAGGGTGTGACATGCATGTGCATGAAGCAAATAAAATTTCACAAGAGCACAGCCTTAGAAAATCCACTATGAATTATGGAGTTAAAAGTATGGGGTCAGAAAATTCACTGCAAGGAGCATGGCACCCATTCTCCCCTCCTCAAAGGTAACACTCAGGCTTTGGTGTGACGATGGATATGTCTGTGAGTGCATGGAGGTGGAGGAGGTACATCTTCATCCCCTATGGGCCTGGCAGATGCCAGGCTGTTTTTTCAGTTTCAGGATGTAGCATAGCATGAGAACCTGCATGTGAGGGTAATTCAGCTGTAAAGTAGCAAGCAAAGGTTCAGAAGACAGGTGAGCTGTGCTAATTCACAATCGCTTGGAGTGCGGGCGTAGGAAAGGCTCAGGAGGGGCAGTCACACCCAAGGAAACAAGGACCACTGAAAAAAGTTACTACAATGGATGTCTTTGTCAAGGGATAGAACTTGGAGAAGACTGTCAGTCTGGTCTTGAAAAATACTCCTGGATCTATGCCTTGCATTAAGCCCTTTCCAAGTCAGTGTGGTCCTGTTGCATGCAATGTTCATGAATGAGTTGTCTTTTTTCCTGTTGCTAGCTGATTTCAATAAAGTCTACACAAAGAATTAGCTGTTCTCAACACAGTGTGTGACAGAATACATAAACCAGGAGGAATGGCTCTCCAGAGGCCATGGCACGTGTATCTATCAGATCGTCCCATGAGTCCAACACAACTCACCATTATATCATCAAAAGGAATCCAAGGTTGAACGTACCTCTTTATTTTGTCATTACTTGGTTTTGCAAGATCTTGACATTGTGGATCATCATAAACTATGTCAGGCTGAGATTTGTGACCTGAGTGGCTTGCTATTGCTAGAGATGGGATGCAAACCAGGAAAAGGGAGGAAGTATTGACTGAAACAGTACCAGGATGATACAGCTTACAGACTCAGGAGGCTCCTTCTGTTTCGTGGGACAGGTGAGTGTCCACCCCACCACAGGATCCTGAAGTCTAAAGAGGGAATGCATGCTATGCTGCTCAGCAGGCAAGGAATGTCTGTGTGGACTGAGGGACTGCTGTTCCTCAGGACACTTTCATCTATGGCTTCCGGTTTGTGACTTTATCCCTATTGAGGTTCAGATGGCTTTTGTTAGGTGTAGTGGCCTATTGTTTGTGCAGAGCCCTTCCATACTAAAAAAAAAAAGAGCACTGTATAGCCAGTTCAAAGTGCCTTTTGCATATATATGAAAACAGCAAAACAAGAAAAAACCCGCAAGAGTAAATTCCTGGGAGAGAGAGAGGAAATGCAAACACTTTGTATAAGCATGTCCATACTTTCTCCCTTCTGGCAGTACAAAACAAATTCTCAAGGCAAAACTGGCAGCTGAACTCTGTCAGCAAGAAAAGTGCTTATTCCCATATATGTGTAACACTCAGAAAACACAAGGCCTGACAACAGGCCACCCCTCCCATACCCTTAGAGGTGTGTTACTGTCACAGTCTAGTCTCTGCTTCCAGCTTCCCTACATACAGCTGATATTCATTCCCACTCATTAAGTAAAATTTGTTCTCACTGCTGCTGTTGTGCGCTTTTTAATGTTTGTGTTCACTGCAGGGCTGGGACCAGCTGCCTGTGTCTGAAGAGCTGCTAATGTTTATGAATGAGCCACTGCATACAGTAAGCAAGGACCAGTGGAAAGCCCAGCAATATGCAATACAGAAAATACTGATTGATTCTTCTGCTGCTCGTTTCCAGGTTAAACCACTTTATTCTTCAGCAAACCACCTGTAATTAAAGGGTTATGAACTCCTTAAGCTAGAGGAATATAGTACTGTTCTTTTTTTGTGCATGTCTTTTTCATATGCATGTTTGTTGCTGTAGTGCATTGACTTGCTGAAGCACGTGCTAGGTATATCTATTTCCCCACAGTTTTTCTACTCACATGAGCCCTCTGACACATAGCTATTTCTGGATATGTAACCTGCTGTAACATGTGAGCGGGAAGAGAGGTGAGCTGCTGGGTGACACTGAGGTTCACCCCTCAATCATCCTCTCGTCCCAGTCAGTCTGACCTTTCTAAACACCCTCTGGGTGGCTGCAGCAGCAGGGTTGGCAAGTGGGAAAAAAAAACCCAACAGAAATAGAGATAGCAACAAGCCAGGAAGCACTTGTTCAGCAGCAGCATGACACTCTGAGGGCTGAGAAAGTCTGCCAGGGTGGTAGGGTGCAAAGATGCCTGAAATCACAGAGCAGGAAGGATCCTCTTGCTTACTGCTGCTTGCATTCGAGTCTAACCAACTGACCTGGGTGAAGACGAAGGGTAGAGTGAAGGTTGCTTCAGCTCTGAGCAGATCTGCTATTTTGGCAAAGCTCTAGCTCGAGGAGGGGTTTAGGGGTATGTGGGGGGTGTTCTTTTTTTTCTTTTTTTTTTTTGACAATTACTCTTTATAAAGAACTGGTGTGTGAAGAGGCAGACAGAACAGAATCCTAATTCTCCTACTCCCTGAGTCGCCGTCACATTTTCAGCTGACACTGCAGACAGTCAGTCTACCTTCAGCCCTGTTATGCTTTTGAGTGTCCTAATAGGTTAAACAGGACATTAACAATTATTACACTATTAATAATATCCACTAGCAGTATTTTCCACATTGTCAACATAGCTTGAGAGGTCACTGGAGCTTAATGAAAGAGCCTGAGTGGACCCTTTGAAACAAACCCCCATGTAATTTTAGAGTGCATTTCCTTACAGATAGCTGAGCATGTTATTTCAAGTCTCCAAGATGTTAAGGTAGTCTGAGCCACACTTTTTAGCACAATGGCAGAATTACTGAGTAAAGTTCTAGGGTTATTGTTCAAGTAGGTCAGAATAGATGATCTTACAGGCCTTTCCTGACCTTAAAAAATCTACTTATCTGTGAACAGTTCCTCTAGTGAGGTAGGAACTAACCCACTGAGGCCTTGCAGAGCCATATAAATTCTTTAAGGTAATTTTAATTAAAAAGTTCTCCTTTTTTTTAACCAAGACAAAGCAAGCATACTCAACTCTGAAGCTGATTTACTCAGTGAAAAAGCATTGAAGTTATACAGTCCCCTATCCTGGGAAAAGTCAGTACTCCTTAAGATGAAGACTTGCAGACTCATCTTCTCATGAACCCTTTTATTTTAACTGTATTTCTCCCTTGTGAAAACACTGTTCTCAAGAAACTCCCCCTAACTCCTTTCCCTCCACACTAACTGCCTTCACTGATGCTCCTATTTTCAGCTGGGTTGACCTTTTTATGGTTGTTTGGAGCACATCTAGTTGATTGGACAGCATTCTCCACTGTTACTGACTGCCAGGTTTTCATGTTTCTTCCTCTACCCATAGAATCATAGAATATCTCAAGTTGCAAGGGACCCATAAGAATCATCGATGATCCCAACTCCCTGCCTAAAATTAAACCATATGACTAAGAGTGTCATCCAGATGGTCCTTGAACACTCTGACAGGTTTGGTGCCATGACCACTTCCCTGGGAAGCCTGTTCCAGTGACTGGCCACCCTCTCAGTGAGGAACCTTTTCCTAATGTTCAATCTGAACTTCCCCTGATGCAGGTTCATTCCATTTCCTCATGTCCTATCGCTGGTCTCCAGAGAGAGGAGATCAGCACTTCTCCCTCTGCTGCCCCCCTTGAGAAAATTGGAGGCTATGATTGAAGTCACCCCTCAGCCTTCTCCAAGCTGAGCAAACCAAGTGACCTCAGCTGCTCCTCGTAAGTCTTTCCCTTGAGGCCTTTCACCATCTTGGTCACCCTCCTCTGGATGGACTGTAATAGTTTGATGTCCTTCTTACGCTGAGGCTCCCAGAACTGCAAACGGCACTGGAGGTGGGTCTGCCTCAGTGCAGTGTAGAGGGGGACAATCATGTCCCTTGACCAGCCAGCTATGCTGTGCTTGATACACTCCAGGACACGTTTGTCTGTTTAGGCTGCAAGGGCATACTGTCAACTCATATTCAGCTTGCCATCAACCCAAATCCCCAGATCTTTTTCCATGGGGCTGTTCTCCAGCTTCTCTTTCTCCAGCTGGTATGTATAGCCAGCATTACCTGTCCCAGATAGAGAAAACTGCACTTGCTCTTGTTAAATTTCTTATTGTTGGTGATTGCCCAGCTCTCTAGACTATCCAGATTTCTCTGTAAAGCCTCTCTACCCTTGAGGGAGTCCACAGCTCCTCCTAGTTCGGTATCATCAGCAAACTAACATAGTACACATTTGATTCCTGGATCCAGATAATTTATAAAAGCATTAAAGAGCACTGGCCCTAAAATCGAGTCCTGAGGAACCCCACCAGCCTGATGTAACCCCATTTACTGAAACTCTTTGACCTGTCAGCCAGTTGCTCACCCAATGTATTAAGGTCTTGTCTAGCTATGTGCTGAACATTTTTTCCAGAACGATACTGTGAGAGACAGTTTAAAAGCTTTGCTAAAATCAAACAAACCCCACATCTACCGGCTTCCCTTGGTCAACTAGATAGGTCGTCTTGTCATAAAAGGAAACTAAGCTGGTTAAGCAGGACTTTGCCCTTGTGAACCTGTGCTGGCTATGACCAATGGCTGTGTTGTCTCTCAACTGTTTTTGAGTAACTCCCAGAATAACCTTCACCATAATTTTGCCAGGCACTGAAGTGAGACTGACAGGCCTGTAATCACCAGGGTCTTCCTTCTTAGCCTTGAAAATTGGGACAACATTTTCCAGCTGTCAGTCGATTAGGACCTCTCCAGACTCCCAAGACCACAGAAAAACAATGGAGAGAGGTCCCACAATGACATCCATCAGCTCTTTCAGTACCCTGGGATGAAGCCCATTGGGCCCTACAGCCTATTGTGCATCCAATGAGAGCAGGAAGTCTTGAACACATTCAGGGGCAGCTGGGAATTTATTATTTTCCCAGTCACAGTCCTCCAACACAGGGCTCCGGGGCTCCCAGGGCCCACCATTGGTGTTGAAGAGGCAAAGAAGGTGTTAAACTTCCCTGCTATTTCTACATCCCTATTTGTGAGGTGACTGACACCATCAAGTAATGGACCAATGTTATCTCTGATCCTCCTTTTGCTGTCAACATATTTCAAAAAGCCCTTTTTGTTGTCCTTCACAGTGCTGGTCAGCTTGAACTCTAATTGAGCTTTGGCCACACAAATCTTCTCCCTACAGTGGTGAACAGCATCTCTGTCATCCTCCTGTGTCGCCTGTCCTTGCTTTCCGTACACTTTCCTTTTCTGCCTAAGTTCTAGAAGAAGATCCCTGCTCAGTCAAGCCAGTCTTCTGTCCCACTTGCTTAACTTCCAATACTTTGGAATTGCCTGCTCCTGCACTGTTAAGAGATAGCTCTTAAAAAGTGACCAGCATTCATCGACCTCAATACCTTTAAAGGCAGATTCCCAGGGGACCTTACTAACTAGCTCCTTCAGCAGCCCAAAGTCCGCTCTTCCCCATACAAGAAGATGTCATGCAATTCTTATTAAGGACATTTATGAAGATAAGCAGCACACTGAATAAGGTTGCTAAGGAAAAAATACGGGAAGGAGGGAAAGTCTTTTCTGGTCACTTCATTTTCTTATTTATCTAGACTTAGGGTCTAGCAGCTCAGAACCAGATCTTACCCCAAAGTAAAGAACATAAACAAAGCAATTTTATTTTACCTGTTTTGTCAATTAGAGGCAAGTTTGAGCAGAGTGTAGCCTGGGAGCTACGTTCCCAAGGATATCTAGGTCAAAGCGATTAGTCTGAGCAGAAGCGAAGCTACTGATCTTTCTTCCTTTGCTTCGCAGTGATGCCCGAGATCTTAGTCCAGGTGCATGAGGTGTTGGCATTTGACAGCCATGAAGTTCACCCTGTAGAAGTTCCTGCTACTGCAGTATGGTATAAGACATGATCTCTTGAATAGTGAGCAATAAGCCTTACTGGATACTTCTCAGAAGTGAGACCACGGAGCCTGACAAAATGCAAAATGAAATGCTACAGTGGAGGCTGACAAAAGGAATATGGTTATAGTCTAGCCTGAATCTTGATTAAGATACATTAATGGATTTTTGGTAGTAAAATGACAGCGTTACAAACTATTTTTTTTCTTACGTCATAATTAGTTTGCTTAGGAGAAAGAAACAGCCTTGAAATTGGACATTAATTTGCATTAAGGTTGCTAACAAAGGACTCACCATGGCATGGTTTAATGTTCAAAGTAAACTGCAAAGCAGATTGATATCTGTAATAAGGCACTGACAATCCCGATTAATAGGGACCTTGCCTTTTTTGCATCAAGAAAGAGTACGGGCAGTGGAGACAAATTCATGAAGCAAAACACTTTCAAGAGCAGCTAAATATGAATTGCCAATAATCCAGGCCTTAAACAGTGTGACCGGAAGAAACCTTGAATTATTCAGTGTGATGCACCATTAGGATGCAGCCTGAGAATGAATGTGTTGCAAAATGCTCAGCTATGGTGTCTTCCTGTTTGTCAAGAGCTAGTAAATATAAAAGCTACAACAAAGGGGTAGGGAAAAGGGGAGAAAGAAGGAGTGATTCTCACAGCAACAGCAATTACTTCGCATGGGACACCACCAAAACAACAGTATTGGGGTTTGCAGGGACAAGACCATGAGATTAACAACACAAGAACAGGAACTTGAGGAAAACAAAGGAGACATACTGCTGCAGGGTCTCTGGGATGGACTGTCCCAGCAGTTTGTGTGAAAGGGTAGGGAGTGGCAAGCGGAAGGAAGGCTAAAGGACTGCAAATGGAAAACCTTCCCAGACCAGTGAGGGTGTTGCCAAAGCACTGTCCTAGTGCCTTGTCCCTTCCTGCATCAGCCTGGAGGCAGGTGGGATAACAAGCTGGTGTTAAGAAGCTGTAACTCAGGGGCTAAGACCATGCCAGAGGAGCCACCCCTTTATTGTGTGCATCCTCTGCTCTACAGGAGCTCTAGCTCAGCCGAAGTGCTCCCAGTGAGAAGGGGAAGTAACCTGGCTTTCAGGGTGGTCATTGTTACTGGAGATGCTTGCGCCAGCTCACCTAGAGTTGAGGATTAAACCTCCACCAAAACAAGGAGAAAGCATCTCTCCTGTCCTGCTAGCTACCTAGTGCAGCTTTATGCTATTAAACGTGACTTGCAAAAGAAACAAGAATGGCTTTATTCTGATTCTCAGCAGCTCATGAAGCATTTGAAGCGAAGTAGTATGCTGGAAACCCCTTCACGCCCCTACCCTTCATTTCCACTGTGTCCAGAGGACCATGACCCTGCAGTCCCAGAGCACAACCAAAGCTTCAGGAACAGGCTTTCCTCAGGCCTTAAGCAGATGGAGGTATTCTAACTGGGAATAGAAAGGCATGACTTTATTTGCTCACCATTGGAAAACATTTTAAGAGCTACCATAGTGAATTCCTATCCATTATCTGCACATCAATTATTCATTGTTTTCATTAAGGAAAACCAAGACACGCTAAACTTATGTAGATGAAAGTAATCTGTAATGTTCTCTCTCTCCCCCACCTCTCTCTTCTCCCTCTGCCCCTCATACATTTTAATTTTGAGATTATTCTTAATCTATATATACTTGAATTAGGAAAATGTATGGGTTTTATTAGCAATAAAACTTTAGGGCTTTTTTTCCCCCCTACTGATTTTTCATAGATTTATGGATCCATAATCATTCACGTCACAGCCTGAGGGAGATGAGGTTGGTACAGGATAATAGCCCTCAAATCCCCTTCTCTAAGCACTCAGATCTTCCCTGTCAGCAAGATTAAAACGGTCAACAGCAGTCTTCATGTGTCTATATCCCACACGGAGCTTTCACAACAACTGTTGTTTCTCCCTGGCTGGCAGGAAGAAAAATGCAGAACTGCTGCTGTGCGTGATACTTCCAAGACAAAGGAAGAAGAAGATTGTCAGCCTTTGTAGTGTTGGAAAGGACTGGTGTTAATTCCTTGATCAGGTGACTGCAAAGAAGGGAGAAGAGTAAGGAAAAGTAGTATGTTGCAGTTTAACATGCGGCGGCAGTTTCCTTTCCTAAAACATAAAGGCAGAGAGAGGGAAGCACCAAACGTCCTCCCGCAGCCCGACAAGGGGAAGGATAATAAAGGCATGCACGTAGACAAGCAGAGCGGCTTTTCTGCTCCCACTCCATTGAACTCCCAGCCCCTGCTGCTCCTGGGACCTGAGGGGAATTACAACTATTATGTGGATGATGAAGATGAGGAAGAGGAAGAGAAAGAACAAGGAAAATGGCCAAGTGGAGACACATTTGAGGGAGAAAACAAGACCTCATCATCCATTCCTTGCTCCCCTGCCCTTTCCTCTGGAGCCCCGGCCACAGCTTCCAATTCATCCATGCTGAACATCAACGTCGGTGGCCAAAGCTACCGCCTCACCTACCAGGCAGTGGCCATCTATCCCAAGACCCGCCTGGGCCGCCTGGCTACCTCCACTGACCGTCGCTGCCAGCTGGGCCTGTGCGATGACTACGCTGCCCAGGTAGATGAGTATTTCTTTGACCGGGACCCAGCCGTCTTCCAGCTGGTGTACAACTTCTATGCCTCGGGGGTGCTGCGTGTGCGGGACGAGCTGTGCCCCCGTAGCTTCCTGGAGGAGCTGAGCTACTGGGGTGTGCGGCTCAAATACACTCCTCGCTGTTGCCGCATCTGCTTCGAGGAGCGCCGTGATGAGCTGAGCGAGCAGCTGAAGGTCCAGCGCGAGCTGCGCTCCCAGGCAGAGGCTCAGGAGAACGAGCAGCTTTTCCACCACATGCGCTATTATGGTCCCCAGCGCTGGCGCCTCTGGAACCTCATGGAGAAGCCCTTCTCCTCTGTCACCGCCAAGGTGATGGCAGTGGCCTCCAGCTTCTTCGTGCTCATCTCCGTGGTGGCCCTGGCACTCAACACAGTGGAGGAGATGCAGCAGGTAGACCGGAAGAGTGGAGAGAGCCGTCCTGTCTTGGAGCACATTGAGACCCTGTGTATCGCGTTCTTCACGCTGGAGTACCTGCTGCGCTTGGTCTCTACCCCAGACCTGCGCCGCTTTGCCAGCAGCGCCCTCAACGCAGTAGACCTCATTGCCATCCTGCCCCTCTACCTGCAGCTGCTGCTCGAATGCTTTGCTGATGATGACCAGCCCCGAGGTCGGGGTTCTCAGCACGAGCATGATATTGAGAAGGTGGGACGGGTGGGCAAGGTGGGACAAGTGCTTCGCATCATGCGCCTCATGCGCATCTTCCGCATCCTCAAGCTGGCCCGCCACTCCACAGGGCTGCGTGCCTTCGGCTTTACTTTGCGCCAGTGCTACCAGCAGGTGGGCTGCCTTTTGCTCTTCATTGCCATGGGCATCTTCGCCTTCTCTGCCATGGTCTACACTGTGGAGCACGATGTCTCCAGTACCAACTTCACCAGCATCCCCCATGCTTGGTGGTGGGCTGCCGTAAGTAAACACCTCTCACCTTGCTGGGTAGCTATAGACCCTCCCTCCCTTCCCCTCCCCTCCCTTGCTAGAGTTGCTGACAGTCTTGAAAACAGCAGGCTCAGATCAGTGAACATCTGCTCTGCATTCTGAGCTTATGGGACGTATGCACTCACTCACGCACGCACATGTACACACACTCATTCACCTCTGTTGTAAGCTTAAATCAAGGCTTAATCAGGCAGACAGTGTTGAAATTCCAGTCTGACCAAATTCAGATGGTAAATGCACTTCTAAGGAAGAAGTGGGCAAAGAGACAGGAAAGAAAATAATTTCCCCATTGAATCCCATTGTCGGTGTTGCCAAAAAAAAAAAAAAGAAAAAAAAAAAGCCTGCATCAGTCTAGCTGGTTGCAGGTGGACACAGGATTTTCATTCTTGTTCTTCTTGCAGAGCTACTATGACCCATCATACAACTGCAAGTTGTAAAGATGTAGTTTATTAACTGTAGTCTGGTCACTCAAACTTGCAAAGCCAAAGCTGTCCCAGAGCTCTGGCCATTAAAAATGCATTAAGACCAACAGTTATTTTACCCAAGAGATTGTGCTCTATTCCTTAGGTGTCACATCCAAGGCGCATGTCTGCACACACACAAAACCTTGGTGGTTATTTATACCATGCCAGATTTTCAGAGGCAGAGGAATAAATACAAAAAGCAGCAGAATGGCTCAAGGGGTTGATAATGGGATAAACTGCCTTCTACATCTAGGTCATTGGTTTGAATCCCACATCAGTCAGTACTGAGAGCTGGTTAATGTCACCTTCAATCTCTTTTTTTTGCAACCTCTGCCAGAAAGACCGTGATTTCAGTCCCACCCCAAGCACTTGAAGTGAGGGTAACAGGATGAGTTTCAGCTGAGAAGCCTCAGAAATGAACACAGAATGACCTTGTTTCTAGAGACTGCCACTGGGTTAGTGCTCTAAGGCATTTGGGCACGTCTCCTTCAGAGGTCTAAACTATCTCTAATCTGTACTATACTGGGTTGTGTGGAGGTGTGTTTTTGAGGCAGCGTTTTCTGGGCTGTTGGGTACACATCTTTCAGGGGCATGAAGATTTAGCTGGAAACACAGAGCTGTGAGAGTTTAAAGTCACCTTGATTAAACACCTCCTGGCTCTAGTAATGTCCTGGCAGAACTGTTCCATCATGCCAAACTCAGAATTCATCTCTAAAGGGTTCGGGAAGCAGTTCAACTCCAGACTTGGATTGCATTAACACACAAGGATGGACATACATTCACTTATAGAAGGATAACCAATACTTCTAAACTATTGTGAGAACAAGATGATAGTTAACAGCCTTCAAGGTGAGCTGTGAAGACAAAAGAAACACCTCTGGGTTTATCAAGATTAGCAGACAACGGAGAGGGAGCTGCAGGCTGTAAGTAAATGCTTAATGATAATAAAGATGCACAAGTATGGCAGTTTCACAATTGTAATTTTTAAAGCAATGCTTTGGCAGGGAGGGGGGTGGTTTTATCAAAGGCATTGGGGAGAGGAGGAAGTTGATCCCTGCCTGTGCTGCTGCCCGCACCATTTCAGAGCTCTGTTATGCTGCAGAAGATGTGCATATCTACAGCAGCCTGGATCAAATCAGAGGGTAGCTAGATGTTGCAGGTGCTGGGAGAAGGCAACTCTAAGGGTTATTCAGGTGTGTCATCATGTACATTTCGTTTTGCAGTAGCATAACCCATGTGTATGGCAGGGCCCCAGGAGCACTTCTGAACCCTGGGCCTGGCTATGGGGCTGGCTGTGTCCCAGTCGCTTCCCTGGGATAGGAAGCCCATGCAAATGGAGCGGAAAGGATTCAGAAGATCTTCTCGTGCTGGTTGATCAGCACAGGCACTGGATGTACCAAGCTGCATATGGGGCCCACAGGACAGCAACCCCGACCCACACAAGCTTGCTTCTCCTGGCCAGCAGCCCTGGAAGCCCATGGCCTGCACTTCTGGTTCAGTGATAGCTGATGAGATGTGATGGCTTCCCATACATATGTTTGTAGTGATTCAGCACATGGCAGAAAAGCTGGCCCCACAGACACACATAGACATGTGTATATATGTACATGCATATGTACATGTGCTGATTATCCTTTAAGCTAGGGCATGGGAAGGAGGGAAAAATCAGTGAATAAAGGGACCGTCATAGGTCATCTTTAAGTGATATACACAGCTTATTAAAAAATTGTACTTCATACATTACTAGAATAAGGACATTAGCCTTAATTTTGTTTTCTGAATATGCAGGATATATGCAAAGTCTTTAGGTCTCACTTGTGTAAGCTTGTGACACCATAATCATTCAGATTCTCCTAAGAAACGTATATGACTATGACTACACGAAAAAGGCCTATTTAGCTGAGCAAGCATCTCCAAAAGAGGAGCTGTAGCATGCACATTGCAATTCCAAGGCATAAAACTATTTTTAAGAGTGAAAATTAAGATATCTGGATCACTCAAATTTCATTAAAATCCAACAGTGTTCAGTCTCACACACGGGAGGAGAAGTATCCCTCCCAAACCGTCACAGGCGATGTAGAAGACTATGCCAGTGGAACAGAACCTTATCACAGGATAATGGCTTTGTCCTGGCTGGTAGAGATAAACATCTTGCCTTCATCTCAGTATTTATTTTTGGATATATTTATCCTGTATTATCATTCAAATCCAGTGACTTAATTTCCATTAGACCGAGTGACTAATCCTTTTTATTCCACAGGAAGCACCAGGTGCATCCTACAAATGTGCTTACCCAGTGCTGTCTCATGTACCCTAATGCTTTCTTCATTTGAAGTAACATTTTATTTAGCATGTTAGAGGATGGCAAGCTGCACACCATGACCTTCCAAAGATTTATTTCAGTGCTAAAGCCACAAGGGCATTACAGTAAAGTCCTGCTGCCAGCAGTTTATTTCTGCCAAAGTTTTAGATTACTGTTTCACAGATACACTCAGTGTGTTGAGATACTGTGAAAAAAATTAAATAAAATTCATCTGCAGAACAAGATCCCTTGCACAGACTAGGAAGTGCCAGATGGTAGAAGGCTGAAAGTTTTACCTGCCAGAGAAAATAAGTTAAATTTGCTAAAGGTAAAAATTAAAAACAACCAAGATGTGTGTGGTGGAATTATATAAATTAGGAGTTATTTTATGCTGTTTGGGAGTGCATAATTCCTATATAGCATCCCCATAAGCAAACATCCATGAATTTTGAAGCTAAATTTTACAAAGAATGTCTTGCAGAACTTGGTATAATACCAGGTCCATATAAAACACAGTTCCTTCACACATCCATAGGCTAAAAAGAGAAAATGCTGATGGCATAGAAGAAAAAAGGCTGTGAAACTAGGTAGACAACATGACGGCAAAATGTACAGATTCATCTAAAGCAAATACATTAAATACCACCACTCCCACAAAAAAACATGTTAAACAGTCCCGAAACCCTTCTTCAAAGGGGAATTCAGCAAAAATTTCCCATCTGTGTAACTGTCAGCTAAACCAAAGAGGAATATTCCCTACCAAAGGCACACATGCACCTTACTATTGTAACCTCTGACATACAGATGGGCAGGAAGATAAAACAATTTATCACTATAAATATATATATATATATATATATATACGTTGTCAGCATACACTGCAAGCAAGAACTTCCAGGTGACAGAGGAAGATCTCTGTTTTTTCCACAGCTCCTTGTAGGTATGTAACTATTAAAGTGGATGTTTATTTAGAAACTTCAGAGTCCTGGGTCACTTCTTCCTATAGGGCAAACATTATAAAAATATATTTCACAATTAGCTGAAGCTTTTCATGTGTTTTTCATTAGTTCCTAAAATATATATGATAAACAAAGGTAACACTCAAAACACAACCACAGAATAAGTCCCCAAATACCGGGTTTTATAAGCACACTGGATTTAGACACAGGGCATCTGTTCCAAGGGACATGATGAGGGAGCGGGGCTGCTGTTATTACTGGATTTGCGCGGTTAGGGAGCCACCTCTATCCGCTAACCACAGCTGAGCAAACCCACCTTCTGGACAGGCTAGTGTGGAAATTGTTTGGAAATTCCCTCTGTGGGACAAAGCTTTTAAAAATCCTTCTGAGTGGTGTCAAATGGCACCGCTGTCTGTCTTTCTGCATGAGAGGTTTGTTGTTTTTATTTTTTTAATTAGGGACTTTTGCATAAGATGGATGGTAGAGGAAAAAAAGGCAGCAGAGAGTATTTCAGATTTATGATGCAAAGTGCAAAAATGCTAACTGTGAAATTGTCCCTGATCCTCAAACATATCTGTTTGTATGGTTCTTCTTGGCTAATAAGCTGAACATTGGTTTGCCTGTAGGTCAGCATCTCTACAGTGGGATACGGAGACATGTGCCCAGAAACTCACCTTGGCCGCCTGTTTGCTTTCCTCTGCATTGCGTTTGGAATAATCCTGAACGGCATGCCCATCTCCATTCTCTACAACAAATTCTCAGACTATTACAGCAAGCTGAAGGCCTACGAGTACACGGCTCTTAAGAAAGAAAGGGGAAAGGTGGACTTCACACGGAGAGCCATGAAGAAAATATCTGAATGCTGTGGAGAAGCTGCTACCCGCCCTTTGACACAGCACTGATACAGTTTGTGCTTCGGATATTGGGAGGGAACACAGAAGCTGAAGGAGAAAGAAGAAAAACAGATCAGCCAAGCTAATGGAAGATAAACTGAAAAGGCCAAAAGTAACAAAAGTAGATGGCGAAATCTGTTTTGAAGGGGGGTTGTTTTCAAAAGAAAAAAGGCTGAGATTACAATAACAGATTTTTTTTTTTTGGCTTTGCTAGGCCATGAGCAGCACTTAAGTGCTCATCAGCTATCTGGAATGACGTTCTTCAGATTAACCTCCCAGAAATTCTTTATTAGACCCACATGAAGATGTAACCCTCTGCTACAGATTAGACCCACGACAAAGACCCACCATAATCAAACCAAAGGAAAACAAATTGCTGCCATTAAGGGTCAGCCACCTCACTCCTGTCAAAGCAGTCTCAAAAATTAAACAAATAGAATACCCAATATACTGACCGCATTGCTGAAATTGGTTTTGCACCAGCTTTCAAAACCAGGAAAACAGCCTAGAGCTTTTACCTGAATATTAGCAGCATCTATACTCCTTAAGCTTTCAGCTTCTGTCTCCACTGTCAGATAGCTATGCTTCACAGTTCCAATTTTATTTTTCTAATGCAGCCCTGCAATTATTCCCATTTTCATACCTAGGCAAGCAACACACTGCTTTGAGTATTTTCCCCACCACACATAATCATCTTTCATTATGTCAAGAACTAGGGAAGAAGTCTAGAGTCTGAGTTGATAAATGTCAGTGATCAATTTTGAAAACATTTCCAAACCAAAACCTTCTTTAGCTATAGAATTAAGTGATAAACTAAATTTATTTTACAGCATTAAATGTATCTACTTATTGAATTGTTAGAATAATAATAGGCCTGTTACAGGACATAAGTGTTAAAGCAGCATTTAAAAAAATGAATCAAATGAAACATGTATGGATACTATTTCATAAAGATTTTTCATACAAATGATCTTATTAGAACTTATCTGTAGCCAATTTTAAACATAATTTACAGTCAAGATAGTTTATCTGGTGCATACAGCCATTAAAGACACAATTCTGACACCTTAGCTCACCCCCAGTATACTTACTTCCTAAAATTACTGAGCCTTCTTGCACAGCTGGATGCAATTTCTTGTGCATCAGAAACCCACCCCAAAACAAATTTTTGTGCAACAAATGACAACAATAATAATCAAATGGAATCAGAGTTTCGTGTATTAGTGCGCAGCATATCAGGGTATGCTTTTTATGCAAGAGCAGTCATACTAGTTTAGAAATAGTAAACTGAATAACAGATCTGAAATGATAGTTATTTTATCAATACTCAGATACAAATACTGTAAAAAAAAAGGGGATAACAAAAAGAAGCAATGGTAACAGTCACTGGCGTGACCCATGGCTGTTACTCAGCAGCTCTCTTGCTGCAAAACAGCCTGATGGCAGAGATGCATTTTAAAATTCTTGGACTCTTATGTTGTGTCTGTGCTGCCCTGCTGAATGCAAATGGATGCTTTCAAATCTCAGAGAGCCACGCTGGAGACAATGGTCACTCTTGGGACAACTGAGGGTGAAAAAGTTCATTAATTTTGCCATGTCCATGCAAATTGTGTCAAGCACAGGGACATTTCCCCTTTCAGTGGTGAGAAGGTAATTAGTAACCAAGTTGCTCTTCTCATTCTCTACCTCCAGACAGACGTGTGATAAGCCCATCTGTCATTTTGTTCTTTAGGAGTGACAGTCAGCACATTGTGTGCTGATCAGCACAGTTAAAAGCTAAACCATGTCTTTAAGGCACAGCTGAGCCCTCGGAGTTGAACGTGATAGATGTTTGCTGTTCTGGGCTGCACACAATGCAGCAGGCACAATCCTGGCACTCACTGAGAAGAATAGCTGCTTTACGTTGACTCTAGGGATGGTAGGAATTTGCATGGCCCTTCTGCACAGCAACAACAGGTCGAGGAGCTTCCTGGAACCACAGGAAGCCACTCTCCTAGGCCCCACTGCAGCTCAGTGAGGTGGCAGGTGACAAGCGTGCAAAAACCCAACTGTGCTTTATTTTCAACATGAAGCTTGGGTTAGCTCCATCAAAAGGGCTTAAATGTTGGTGATTACCAAACTTTCCAAGATATGGGACACCCTAAATTAGTTTCATTGTCTGAAGGAATCAATACTTGCATGTACCATGCAGGTGGGATGTAGATGCTCAGCCTTGTGCGGCAAACTCAGCAGCTTCTTGCCACCTAGAGAAATCCAGAGCCTTGAGCACTTACCGTGCTGAGGCTGGACTTCCTCGTCACCTCAGACTTGACACAAATCACCAGTCTTGTTTTCCACCCCACTGGTCTTACAGGACCCATGCAAGTAGATGTTCTTTAAGACATATAAGGGAACAGGCTTTCCAGACAAAAAATGAGCAGAAGAAAAAGGACTGTTCTGTCTTTTAATCAGGGGTCAGAACTGAATGGCCTCGGTGGGTGCTTTCTTATAAGTCCAACAAAATGTTAATGCACAAGTCCCTTAGTACTGCTACAACCATTCAAATTCAGCTTGGAGTGGGTCTCTCCCAATCCTCTAGCCAAAGCTGTTCCACTTTGCATTTAGTAAAAAATGACCCACCAGGTGACAGTAAAAGAAAGACTGCACCGCTTGGTGTTTGCAGCACTTGGCTGGGTGGAAAAGTGTGAGTCAGAGGCTCTGCTTCAATAGAGAGCTATGAAAGTATCCTGATCAAGCAGCAAAATCTTCCCACTCACTCAGTCCCTTCTGGCCCAAGCTGTCTTTGGTTGAAGGATTTAGCCTGGAAGGACCCCAGAGTCAGTCCCCGCACACTGCAGCCACACGAAGGCAAAACTCTTACTCAGAGTGCCCTACAGGCTAATGGCTGTTGCCTATAACACCTCCTGACACAGAGGAGACTAGTGTGTGTCCCCGCAAGAGAAAAAGGTATCGTAACCAGCGCCACCAGGTCCCATTGGTGTGCTCTGAACACCGAAGCCATCACAACTTGGGCAGCTTGGCTTACCTAGCAGCTGCCTCCCTCTCTTCTTTCTCAATGCACTTTGCCCCCTCATCCCTCTGCCATCCAGTCCTGCCATCTCACTGATGGCAGCTTTGATACCTTTCTGATTCCCCTACACACGGACTCAACACACAAATGTGACAGTTTGGGGGAGCAGGGTTACTTTCTCGATCGGTTTGTGACCTAGCTCAATTTGCAGAGCTCCGACTAACACTAGAGCTGACACAAGATTCATAGTAGAAGTGTGCAGTCTGGAGGACAGACCTCTGGCAACGGCCACATGAAAGGTTAAGCAGAAGACTACAGAAAGTTGCTGATTTTCTGTTCTGTAATATTTGTTTCACCTGCCCTGATGCACTCAGCAGGTGAATGAGTCCTTAGTGGAGTAAGGCATTTTCCGGCAAACTAGAAGTTAGTGTTTGGGTTGTGTTGTTTTTCTTTTCAGTCAAGGACTCATAATTTTCTTCTCTGCATTACCTTATGCAACTTTCTGCATTGTGGCTTCACTAATTTTAGGGTGACAAACATAAGTCAGTGCATTTCAATAGGAAAGAGTATGCCTAAAGTTGAGGTACCACTATATCAGCCAGACATGGTCCTGAATGACCAAATCTCAGTGAGTATCAGCATTTTCTGCGGATGGCTACTAGCAAGGTCCTCCCACAAGGCCCTCTCCCTCTGTGAGAGCCTATCTGAGGCTCAGACCACACAAAGCGGACCTCCAGCCAGCTCGGAGGAAGGAAGAAATTCATATTCCCACAGAACAAACTTCTGACAACCTGCAGAAGGCTGTGCAAACCTGTATCAGCAGGTTTTGAAATAGGATGCAGCGGTTTTGCTGGGTTTTTTATTGACATGATGCATCGTTCTGAGAAGGGCTCCCAGTTAATTTATTCTGCCACATCCACTAAGGCTTTCAGTGGCATCATCACTGTCCCTAGATTACTCTACTCAGATGAAACTGTCAAATGGTACACATGTACACATGATGACATCCAAAAATAATGTAGGAGATTGTCTTGGTTACTTGAATGCTACAGTGCTTTGACAACCAAAAGATTTCAAAATAACCACATCAAGGGAAATTAGGCTTGAATGCAACAAAGATGGGCAATACTATTTTAGCTAAAGGAGATAGGGCTTGCTTTATGAGATGTTAATTTGGCTGAGCTAAGGTTTTGGGTGGAAGATTCTCAAACCACTAAGAAATAAGAAACCTCTCTGAATGTGGCCATGCTGAAGTTTTCTGTTTCAACTAATTGCAGACATTAAATGAGCCATGGAAGGAGGAGGAAAAGGTGTTCTATCATTATGTTTCATTATAGACTTAGCAAACATGTTGTCCCTTGGAGGCAAAGAAACCATCAGTTTATCTGGATGGCCTGGCTTCATTTTAGGACAACTAATTGTTGTTTCTTATACTCATTTTAGGCCTGGGAATTATTTGGGGGGGGGTGGGGAGGGAGAGAAAAAAAAGAAAAAAGAAAAGAGTAAAAGGAAAAATGAAAAAGAAGAAAAGAAAAAAGTAAAAGAAAGAAAAAAGAAAAAAATAAAAACAAGAAAAAATTAAAAAAAATTAAAAAAGGGGTGGGTGTGGTAGAAATCTAAAGAGTCTGTCCCTACATGAAACCGTGGAAAGACTTCCAATTAGAATATGCTTTTGCACAAATCCTTTCTTAGAAGAACATCACTTTTTCAATGCAATTCAGCAGCTGTTTGCTTTTCTCATTCAGAAAGATAGCACTTAAAGGGGTAGCCACAGTAAGCCACAGATTAATAGGCATCTGGTGCTATTCCCAGGCTTCTAAGGCAAATAGTAATATTCAGTCTTTAAATATGTATAATTTTAAAGATTATAAACCAGGTATACTTCAAAGTTTTTCAAGAAAAATAATGACTACCAATAAGCCTAGGAGGAAAAAATTGTCTCCTTGCTTAAAAAATAGCTTCAACTGTTTAGAATGTTCTGGTTTTGTGTTATGTAAAAATATTTGATTCATGCTTATCTGCTACTTACAAAACCTTTATTAACTTCTTTATTCAGTAGTAGAGAAATTACATGGCATTTGGCTGTAATCCAGCTCTTTACCTTGGACTGAAAAAGGGAAAGGTCAGAGGTACTCACTTTTATGTACTTAGGTAATTTAATGGAAATACACTGAGAAAAATTAAAGCATTCCACAGGTAGCTCCTGAGATAGAGATTATCGAGGTTTTTTAAATAAAACTTGTCAGAGACTAATTCTACTGTATAAAATGACTCCGTACTGTCATTCTAACTTCTGAAGCAGATTTGCTCCATTTATAAGCAAAAGTGCTTCCCCCCCTTCCAATTAATAACCAAATAAACAAGTACCATACTTGAAAGTCGCTACCATGGGTAATGGCAATGCTGCTTCCTTCACCGGTTCTGGCAGGGGAAACTGCCTGAAAAGCCCTTCGACTACCACCTGGCACAGAGAAGGCAGAACCTGCCTTGGCTGCAGAGGTAACATAGCTCTACAGGGTAAAGCCAGCTAGCACCGTCACTGAAAATGTCTGTCTGCAGAGGAACTTTTCAACACCCATATGAGAACAGCCTTGCTCAGTAGGGTGCTTATGCTTCTTTTTTGTCTTACCAAAAACTACCCATGGAGGCGAAGGCATGGACTGTAGATGAACGCAACAGCCCACCCGTGACAGAAAGGCTGGGCTCAGAGGTGATCTCAAGACTGGCATAAGCCGGATCCACGCTGGCATCAAAGGGACTCCACGCTCCTCAGGTCTGCTCCAGCCAAGTCCTGAGGGTCAGGCTGGTCTGACTTCCAGATATCTTAACATCCAAATATTTCATCTGGGTAAACAAGCAGGGGGAAAGAAAGAAACAAACCAAACCCAACAAAACAAAACAACAAAACAACAAAACAAATAAACAAAAAACCAACAAAACCCCCCCCAAGGTCCAGAAATTTAGAAAAATTCAGGAAATCACACGCAGGTTGCCAGATCAGGTCCTTCTGCGACGGGGGACCGCCACGCCCTGTAAGATGGGGCAAGGTAGCTGGGTCTCCTTGTGGAAAGTACAGTCCCTTGCATGGAAAATTGTTCACTGCTGCCGCCCAGAGGATACAGGCTGCCAGATTCCCCCTTTTCCTCAAAAATACCTGGTGCCTGCTACCTGCTACCTTAGCGGGCTCTGCTGCATCTTCTTCAGGTAGAGAGTGTATCAAAAGCCTGGAGTTCTGTCAGCAAGAGTGTTTACAATAACGTAAAATTTAATCTGTACTGCAAAAATCTGTATTATCATCACTATGGACTAAATGAATCTTCAATCTAATGTTGCGTTTATACACTGGAGATGAATTTCCCCATTCCTTTTGTTGTTAAAAGACAGCTCCAATGCCTAAAGTGTTCCCCAAAAGTCACCACAAAAAAAAGAGAGGTGATTCTAGGCAGATCTGGATGATGTCAGGATATGTTTAATATTCAGTCTGCATATTTCTAGAAGAGTTTAAGCAAATAAACGTATCACCACTTAAGACCAGAAAATTAGTCAGGGAACATGAAAGTTCAAGATAAACTTACCTAACCTGTAGGTTGAATGTACTGGTTTAGATGAGTAGGGAGTATTGTCCAGGCTTTTACTTACAGGATTTAACATAAGCAATCAAAACATAGGTCTCAACCAATTGTGATTCCACTTTGAGGCATGGCAGGCTGAAAATACTGCTGATTTTCTGGGTGTATTTTTTCATGCAGTACAATGCATGTTCCTCTAGATCTCCATGTGCTGAAGAGAGAATGGTGACATTTTATACACAGATTTGAAACACAAGTCTGCTTATGCAGCTCAGCGAACCTAAAACATCAATTTGATCCCCTGCAAAGGGAAGGTCTGCTCCTGGCTAATGTCAGACTTCTTGCTGCCTTAACCATAGAATCATAGAATCATAGAATCGTTGAGGTTGGAAAAGACCTTTAAGATCATCGAGTCCAACCTTTAACCTAACCCTGCCATCCCACCACTAAACCATGTCCCTAAGCACCTCAACCATGCAACGCTGCGGCTTAGCTTGTGCTCTTGTGTTCAAGAAGGTTCCCCTTTCTTTAGTGAATCTTATCACCGCACTAACAGAAATAAATTCAACACCACCACACACAAATCTCTAACTGGTGTGGAACTAAATCAGATTAGTGAACAGATGGACAATTGCCACAGCCACTGTACGGGGAGGGATGCAGCATCTTCTGTTCAGAGGCAGAAGTAAAAACACTACCAACTCCTGTTGCAGCAGGCAAGCTGCTGGATTCAAAATCACATTTATTAGATCAACTGAGGGGCCAGAGGAGAAGAGAGAAAGACACACAAGGTCTTAAGCACACTGCCCCTGCTTTACCTCCTTCCACAGGCCTCCGCTACTCTTACACAGATGTAATACTGCTACAGCACGTGCATCGTCCCAGTGCAATTCACTTTCGCGTTGCTTTTCAGAGGCATCTTTCCTTCTCCAACAACTTCTTTTCCCTCAGCCCCTCCCCCCTTCAGAAATCTGTAAAGACTTGCTTGCTTACAGCTTTAGTTTATCAGCATGCCATGGGAGACCGCTTCCTTATGTGCTTGCCTTTTCCCTATGTTTCTCTCTACACAGACTCTCATGTCCACTCTTTATTCAAATTCTACCTAAAAATTCACCTTCAGAACAAGTCAGATCCACTCTCTATGACAAAGCTTACCATTACAGATGCAGATTCACTATGTGAGTACATTATCCTAAAGCACTTTGCATACCTGCCTGAAAATAAATTATCATGTACAAGTATGGTCAGTTGTGCAGAATCCTGAGCAAAGCAGTGGTCAGTCCAGTGCTAACACAACACTTCACCTTTGCTAAGATAAAATGCTTTGGGCTTCATTCATTATTATATTTCTGTTATTATTAAAAAAAGTAAGTGGTTTAATGAAACTCACATTATTTACCTAATTTCATTTTCAGAAAAAAAACACCTTTATATGCAACAAATAAAAGCTTCCTAAGTATTGTGACTTGTTGCAACTTACTTACTAGAAAGCGAGGCCTACAGATGACAGCAATTGCTGTCTGAGCAGCATCACGCTGCCTGAGAGCAGGCAACGCATGCACAAGTTTTCCACCTTAGTGCACCATACACCAGGACTAAAGGACAAAGCATGACCAACAGCAGGCACTCGAAGTGCACCTGAAGCAGAAGAAAACAGGTGATTTGAGAGGCACTGTTACAGTGCTTATTCCATTTGTGGTGTCAGTGTCTCTGCTCATGTCAAGGGCTGGATCCAATGTGCACATCGTAAACACTCAAGCAATACATGTTGCAATTCCATTTTGCTATTTGGGGTCTGACCCCCCTCTTAGGCCAGTAGGACATCATCAGGTACCATGATAGCTCCCGCTATCCACCAAGGCCCTAAGAATTTGGTTTCCTGCCTGGGACCTTGGCATTTGGAAGGTGGAATATCTAAGCTGTTTTCCAACAGTAAGTACCTGCTTTGGACCAACGGGAATATGTACATAGGGTTCCTTGGCAGCAGACCATCGACAGAAATTTACCAAGTGGGCTGGGCAGTCCGAACCTCAAACTGCAACTTTTGAGTTTTTCAGTTCACTTAATTCCCCTCACAAAGAGGCAAAAAGGTTCTGCCTCCTGTCTTGGGGAGAAAAGGGGGTGTTTGCTGGCCTCTCCTTTACATTCCTGGTCTTTCCCTCCAGTAATTCCACTAGCTTCCGGGTATGCCCTGTGGCCTGCCCACATAACAGCGCTCAAGGTGCCCCCAGTGCTAGTGCCTTCTGTCATGAGGCGTTTCGCTCCGGTCTGCTGGCTCGATCCTGCTTGCTTTGGAAGGGTTCAGGCTCCTGGGGGAGGGGCTGTCTGGAATGAGGCTTGCAGCTGGTTTGCCGGACACTTTTGCTCCTGCCTGCACCACTACCTGGGTCTGTCCCCCCATTTCATGCCCATGGATGTTGTGTTTTGGCCCATATCAGCACACGTGCAGGGGGCTCTGTGATTGCCCTCTATGGCCATCTGAATACTCCAAGTGTCTGGACATGTATTTTTAAAGCATCTGGTAAGCCCCTAACGAGAGGCCTGAGGTGGGCAGGATCTACTGGTGCAGCCATTGGTATGCCTTGCTGCCCCCTCTCATACATCGCCTGTATACAAGCAGCCTTTTGTTCCCCTTCTGCCAATTCCAGCAATCCCCTTATCTGAATGGTGATAGGCTTCTGTTGTTCCTTGGGGTCTATAGCACCAGCCCAGTAAGGCACCCAAGAAGTTATAGACTGGTTGCCAGCTGGCCCATCACTTAGAAACACACAGGATCCCCCAAACCCTTGAATCCCATCATCACTCAGTAATATCCTGTCACCTCCAGTAAGCGAAACATGCCACAAATATTCTGTCTCCATCTCGCCTGGTTTACATGAAAATTTGACTTGCGAGTCACTGAGCTCAGGTCCTGTCCATGGGGTGGTACAGACAGTAGTTCGGGGATTCCCACCCCATGAGCTCATATGCCTCTCCATTTTGGTAAGAGGTCTTGCATCCATTTCCTCTACCTCCTCCATTTCATCAACACTAGTTTCATCAGAATCTCCCCAGAGGTCTCCATCCCAATCCTCAGGATCTGTTCTCACAATCAACTTCCGAATTTGGACACCACTGCGGGGCTTTTTCGCTTGGGTTAACATAATCATGATCTTTCATTCTAGTAAACATGTCCACTCTCTCTCTCGTTGTAACTCCAGTTTTAAACATTTGATCTCTAACTAACTCCACCTGCCTAAAATACTTGTACTGGTCTGGCGCTCACATCAAGCAGGCACCCAGTACAGCACACATGGTCCCTTTGCCTCTGCCATCTTGCTTGTTTCCACAGCATTTCTCCTTAATTTCTACAACAGCCTGGCGTTCATACCACTTCTCCCCTGCCCATTCCATTCCTAAGGGAGAAGGGTCACAACCCTGCCTCCGTAACAATCCCTCCGTCGACACTCTGCTCGTTGCACCAACTGTAAATGTCACAGAAGTATGCTAAAACGAACCCAAATGAAGAACAAGCTCAAACACCTTTATTTCACAAAACAGCCAAAACCACACAACAGAAACCAATGGGAGACAGGGGTAAACCACAATAAGTCAACACTCAGTAACATATAATGCGTAACAGGTTCAAGGTGTCAGTTGAGTGTCGTTACTACACATCGCTACGCACCAGAATGATGATCCAAAGAGCATGCACACACAAATCACTCAAAAGGGGGGAAACTCTCTCCCTCTCGTGGGTACCCAGAAGATATGATTGCTCACTCGGAGCTGGGGTGGGGGGAACTCACTCAAGGATGTATCCAGAAGCAATCACTCCCCACAAGGAGGTGAGGGCACTCAATCCCAGGAAGTTTCCTCAGGCCACGTCCCAACGCTTTGATCACAGGTCCGCTGCCCGAGAAGACCACACCAAGGGGGTCTCTGGCAGCGCCCCCTTTATACCCTGGGTCGGATCTGAGCTGTAACTGGTCATGATCTAGAAGCTTCTCTGAGCCAAGAAGCCTCACTGGCTGCGGACCCTGCCTGTTGGCCAAGGGGTCCTGCTTTTCCTGCTCCCCTACCAAGGACTGTACATGCCTGGGGCACAGTAGAGCACAGAAGGTGCAAAAATGAGGCTCAAAAAGCCAGTGATCACCCTTTTAAAAACCCCAGTCTTTATCAGAAGGGGGTATAGAGCATACCCGTCAGAATGGGAAACATGCTATTAAACACTAATATATACTATTATCAAGGTAATGGGTCGTCTGTCATCTAAGAACCAAAAATAAAATAAATCACCACCGTCTTTTCTGTCCTAGACTGTCCTAGCATTCACAAGGACTAAATATCGGCTGTTCACCCTCCAACTTCTGCTACATAAGTGAAAGAGAGAGGTGTTGGCTCTGGATGGCCAAGGGGACAGCCACTTCACCTCTGGATGACAGCTTTCGAAGAAGAGCCCTGTAATTCCTGGAGCAGCCTCTCTTTTGAGCATGTGGCACACTTAATTTGCTGCACGTGCACTTCCATTGTCTTCTGGGCAATTAAAAAAAAATGCTGCTAGCTATATGAAAATGCTGGCACTAATTTTAACAGTTTGGATATTCTAAAGTAGGCAGAAGTCCTTGCCAAGTACCTTTCAAGTAAAAGAAAAAGGACACACTGGAAAAAATATTTTTGCATCAGAGTCTTTCAAACAATTTCTCTCACAGTCTTCACACAGGCACCGAGACCTGCAGCAGACTGGGACAGAAATGCACTGCATCCAACCAGCTTCTTCTTTGGGAAATATTAGTCCACTCTGTGAAGTACCTTAAGCTACTGAAACAGTCTTTAGTACCCCCCACAACCTCCTTTTCCTCTCCTTCCATTAGGCTATTTTAGAATTTGGGTTCAACTGACATTAAAGAGACATACCTTGATAATGAAATTTATGTTCTGTCCCTGGTAGGAAAGTAGTGGCATCCTTAGCATAACCTCAACTGATGTCTACTCAATCAAGTGTGGCATCTCCCAAATTGCGGTAGGGAAAATAGTAGTCACTCCCTCCAAATGACTACACATAATTTAAAATAAATCATACACACAGTCTCAAAAATGCAAATAAACTACCTGGTAGACATTCAGTTAAAGCAACTGGAACTAAAGCACAAAACCAAAGCATCAAACCAGATTCATGTAAGCAGACGTTCTTACACAGATTTTTGCTATTCAGCTTATCAATATCTATCTTTAGCAATGACTTACTTTCGCTGCCCCCTTTAATTCTCTTGATTGGAAATATGGCTGTGCCAGATTCTAAGCACTAGTTTATCCCCCTCACTAACCTGAAAATTGCGAAGACTTGTATCAGTTTTTTTTTTCCCCACTGTTCTACTCTACCACTAAATATTCAGTCACAAATCTGTTGCATTTTTCATTCAGTTTGGCTGTTTTGGCAGTAACTGTGACTTCTTTAGAAACAGTTCACTACAGTTTAAATTCATTATCTGCTGCCAATTAAAATGATCGGTTTTATTGTCACAAAAGAAAATCCTGTTACAGAAACTAATGAGCTGCAACCTTCAGTAACTGAGCAGATGCCTTGACAAGCATGAACACTTAATGCCGGTGCCAATCAGGTCTAATTGGGATTAACATTGAAGTATTTACTACTACTCGCAAGCCTAGGTGGAATTAGACAGCACAGTCGGCAAAGTATCAGTAAATCAACAGATACAGAAACATTAGAAACATTTCCCCTAATGTTCATGTACTGCTTAAATTAACCTGAGTAAACTATGAGTTACAACTGGGTTTATAATTTTTTTTTAAAAAAAATTGCTTATTCAGGTATCTTGTCATTTTTTTACACTAAAAATCATTCCCCCTAGACAGGATGAGTGAGAAGCAAGAGATTACTTAAGATGAAACAATGCATTTGATTGCTTCAGATAAACCATTTATATGTGAACATACACATCTAGAAAATGTATTTAACAACTCCAGCACCTGCACACATACAGGTGCTCCCTAGAGAACCAGAGTATTTTACCTCACGCTAAGCACGTGATCCCGAGTCTCCAACTGGGTAATCCGATTTTCACGGGTGCTGAGCACTGCAGGAGTAGTTGTGGATCATCATGACCTCCGACGACAGAGCCAGTGATTTAGGAGACTGATTTGAACCATGTAAAATACGGAAACTTAAGCCACTGGCAACTTCCCATTAGTTGAACTATACTTTATGTTGAGGAAGCTGTATCTCAGGAAAAATATTGGCTATCTGCTATTAGAAATGGATCCACATACCACCAAGCTAAGTAGCAGTAATGAGTGTCTCCTACAGTTGGAGGTTTAATTAATTTGGTCCTCTGTTTGGATCAGTCTATCAGCATGGCACGAAGCACCACCAGGGTGGTGCCTCACGAAGAAAGCTTTGGTTTTCCTTTTTTTGCTTTGCTTAAAATGAGAAAACAAAATATTGACTGGATTTTTCTAGGTCAGAATAGGGTACAGTAGAAACCCATAAGACGCTTACTTGATATGCAGAAGCTCACTCATCCCTCACCCGTTACAAGGAAGACACCAAGAAAAACCCCAACCCCCTCCACTTTACTGGGCCTTAAAAGTCTGTGCTTTTCAGAAGACTTCAGAAAAACAAAACCAAACTGCGGCCCATTCAAATAGTCAGATTCTCCTTCAGGACCTTCTTTGAAAAAAACTCAAGAGACACTATTTTCATTCTACTCGTGTTAGTTCCTGAAGGACGAGAGCCTCCATCACCCCTTCACAGGGTAAGAATGGGACTTGAGCTGTTTTTCTGCTTTGTTTTTTGAGGGAACCAGGTGAGAAGGGGATTAAGAACAAATGTATTTGCCAGTACACAAGAATATCTCCAGAACAGATGCTTCTGTTTCTATGGTAACTATGACAACATATACACAAATTTTAACAAGACTCAAAACATTTTTGTGCAAGTTATTAGGACAGATTTAATTTCTTGACTGCATGTTCAGAAGTTTCCACTAGCTCTTACATCTTCTTGAGATTTCAGTCCCTCAGAAGAACTATTTACCGCACACAACAGAATGAGTACAACAGACAAGTTGTTTTAGAAATGATTTAATTTACAAATCCATACACTGCTTCTTAAAACAACTATGCTGCAAAATCTTATGAACTCTGAATTGGTTGCATTGATGTTAACTGTCTTTTTAGCTTCATTGCACTTAGGAAGTCAATTTCTCCAGTAATGCTTCTATTCCTTTCACCTTTTTATTCAGCTTCAACTTTGGGACAAGCTTTTTCAGTCCTTTTTTGACTGTGTTTGCCACTCCTTGATTGGTGCTCCGGAGAAGGCTACAAGAAATGGGGAAAAAAACCCAAGGATGTCAAATGTCAGCATGTAGGCCACTGGAAAAGAAACTGTCCATGTCGGGAAACAGTAACTATGTAGGAAGAAAGGGCAGATTCTTTTACCTCCCATCAGAAAAAGATGTGAAACTTTCCAGAAAGCACGAAACACCAAGTGAGAACACAACCAAGACAGGATAAATCAGACTGGAAGGAACTGCAGATCCCTACTCAAAGCATGTTCAAACATTGGGTGAGACCAGGCTGCTCAGGGCTTCACCCAGTCCAGGCTTGAAACCCCCCAATGCAGGAGACAGCCCAACCTCCCTGAGCCCCAGCCCCAACGCTGGGCTGTCCTCATGGGGAAAGGCTTCTCCCTATCTCCAGACCGAGCCTTTGTGTTTCAGCTTGTGCCACTGCCTCTCGCCCTCCAGCCACACACAGACTACTGTGAAGAGACTGGCTGCGTCTCCTCCAACCCTCCCAGTGCCAGGGAAGCTGCTGCGTGCCTTCAAAGCCATCCCTTCTCACAGCTGAACCAGCCCCAGTCCCACAGCCTTTCCTCGCAGACTGAGAGATCCAGCCCACAACTATTCTTGGTCACCCTCCATTAAACTCACTCTATTTGTTGATACCTTTCTTGTAATGGGGGTCCTAAAACTGGATGCACATCTAATACACATCAAGCATTTTCACGGTTGTAGTCCAGTGCAGGATTACAGAGCCTTACCAGTTCTATTCTTTTTTAGATACTACTTTTGGAAAACAAAACAGCTTTCCCAGATAACTTTTATTCCCCAGAAACAAGGAAATTCATCGTAGCTGTAAAATACTATTAGGAAAGAAAAAGCTTCTGCACTCTGCAGATCAACCTAGACAGTGATTGTCCTTCTCCCGTTCCTTTGGGCAACAGCAAGATGTTCTTGGATTATTATACAAAATCAGTAGAGGTAATGGCACACCTAATTTGCTACTTCAAAACAATGAGTGAACACTGCCTAAAAAACATCATGTCTTCTACAGCCAATGGATGCGATCCAGAACAGAATTACAAGTTGCACTGGTATACAAATAAACTAAGATTGGAAGCAAACTATAACACCCTGGTACTGCTACCAAGCAGGCGGCATGATACTGCAAGTCGTATAAACCCCAGGATTCTTCCAAACAGCTTCCAGATTTGCAGCTACCTAAAAGCTTGTTTCTTGCCTACTTTTTATACAAGGATTAGGCATGGCAAGCTGAACTGAGTAAGGCAGTAAGGAATTAATGTAGCTTAAGGTGAGATTTAAATTTTGTCTCCTTAGGACTCCAAATCCTGTGCAGGATGGCAACACAGGCAGTAAAGCATGGGACGCCCATGTAACACCACTCCTATTTTCAGCTACTTTATTCCTAGATTTACCTCTATGAGTAACGACTTCTACCAGCAACTTCTGTACACTTTTAGCTATGACAGTAGTATTTAATCAAGAGGCCTTCTTTAAAACCAAGTTCAACACAGGTGAGGGTGATACTTTTTTCAGCTTCTCTGTGAGTCACATACATCTGAGAACAGCAAGAAAGCAAAGAGTCCTGACAAAGGATGTGCTGAACACATTGGTAGTTAACATGCAGAGATCCACGTGGTTCACCATCAGGGACAATGAACATACAAAGTAGCAAGCCACTCTGGAATGCAGTTTATGTATTTCTAAAAATGAATTTCATCTGCCAATAGCAATACATGTAAAGCTGCTTAAACACTCTTGGTATCCACAGATACTTCAAGAAACTGTATTTTTAATATAGAACATCTACATGTCTGATAATACAGCCAAAAGACCAACGTGGTGGTTTTACTTTTTTTTAAAATTATTATTCTGGAAGTTCTACTAAGATCTGGTAAGCAGGCACCCATGTATTTTGTGGATACAAAATATAACTTTTGCAGATTACAAAAATCGCATATGGAAATCAGTAAGTCATTTGGTGAAGTTTTTTTTAATCCATTTTATACCCTGGTGTAACACATCATTGACAAATTCAAAGATACTGAGGAGAGGTCAGATGTAGAAACATAAATAGATGAGCATCCATGACATTCAAGTAGTTACAACACTTTACACTAAGCTGGATTGTAATGCCTGCAATGAGTCCTCTCATTACCTTAGGAATCTTCACACTTGTACTAGGTCAGAACCAGGCCCAGATTTTTTTAGAAAAATCAGATTAAAAGCAAGTAGGGCAATGAAAGGAGAGGGTCCAGAGGATACCACGTAACTAAGCAATCAAGCACACGCAATGAACTGCTCATAACTGATGAATAAGCTTAAATAACTAGAAAGCCAAAAATCTTCAGTTGGACTGACTGGGTAGTTCTGAGTTTCAGATCTGAGTTTCAGATCTGCACATAAATGACAGATGGCTTCCGAAAGCCAACAAAAAACCAAAAATCAATCATATCTTCAGGGAGAATGGGTAGCATCTGAAAATTACCTCTGTCTGAGGGATCTGAGCTCCTTTACGACAAAATAAGTATCTGATTATTTTTTAATGAGTTTTTTAAACACTAAACAATTATTTTATGTAAAAAAAAATACTGCAGTTATTATCTATACCAGACTAAATTCAATTTATCATCACTGTATGATTTAGGTAACCTCTCAGCTTCAATGCATGCAGTTGAACAAAGATGAGATTAATTACTAAATGTTAGCAATGTAACCAGGTGTCACTTGAAATGGAACAGAAGTAGCTGGTTATGTTTGTGTGTTCTCAGCTGCCTAAACAAAAGGGCATCATGGCTGAAGAGTCATCAAGAGAAGTTCAAACTACAAAGGACTCAGATTTAATTAAAATAATAAAAACCCCCAAACCACACTAAAACCAAAATTCCAGCAAACAAACTCTTCCCCCATGCTTTTATCTCTGTTTCCTGTTAGGTGGGTTTCAGTATTGGTGAAAAATGTTCGACTGACAACCTGGGAGATAAGCTCCCCTGCTTGGTAACAAAGCACACTTGTCCAAGCCCCACCCTGTAGTTACAGGAGTAATAGCAGCGAGGGAAGGACTGACATTCCTCACAGATGTTTCCGTAGAATGCACTGCTCCTGTGCTGTTTTTTTGCTAATAAGCAACTAGTATTTTCCTGCTTTTTCTCCAAGTCTACAAAACCTATTAAGAGACTGTTGTCACGGTGACAGCCGAACAGTTATTTAAGTGTTATATATGGAAAAAAAATCGACTAGTTTACTTTGCAACTTTATTTGGACAATCAAAATAGCTTAATACATAACCCAGCAACACATGTTAAATTAATCTCCTCAGCCTTGAATTAGGGGGGAAAAAAGTCCAAGCATTAATACACTGTCAGTGAACAAGCCTTTATAACAAATCTCTACTGAACATCTGTGTGCAGGATCAGATAACTTAAAAGGCATTAGATGCATTTATTGAATTCTAAAGGCCTGTTATAAAGGCAAATGAAAAGTGTTGTCATTCTAGCAGCTGAACAACCTTAACAGCCAGATCCGTATGACTATTATGATGTTGTGCAAACTGGTTTTGTATCTGGACTGCAACTCCCTTCTACTGCTAATTCTTCTCACTACTGCTCTGAATGATGATAATGACTAAACAAAGTCAGAATTAAACTCAGATTAACTAACAGAAGTCCTGTTAGTGAAAACAGCTTTTGATTCACCTTTCAAAAGAGCATGAATGTCAAAGTAGCCTCACTCTAGAGTCAGAGAGAACAGAGAAGGAAAGCAAGTAGCAAGGAGTCTAAAGTAATTTTAGGAGAGGGAGAAGTGGGGTGTAAAAAAGGGAGAAGAGGTTTTTATTTTTAAAAATCATGTTGTTGGTTTGTTCTGGAACTGCTGGGTCAGCATTGTGCTGCTGACTCCTCATAAAGGTTTTTATTGAGCCAAAATCGTCAAACAAATCAAAGACCACACACTCTGGGCTAAAGACAAAACCTTGGGTTTCTATGACCTGACACTGACAGATAGTTACAAAGCAGAAACAGTCTGATTCCTGTGGGGTCTTTTTGATCTCACTAGTTGCTCAGTTCACCGCTTTGAACTTGTGAGCCAGTTAACCCATCATAAACCTTTGCATGGTCCATTCCAAACACCTTTGTACTTGAGTATGAGACTTACTTAAGACTCCATTAAGGCATCAACACAAAGCTGTAAGTTACCAAAAAAAAAGAAAAAAAATAATAAAAAAATCCATATTCTTGTATGCTGCTTCCAGTCATAGGTATTTCAGAGTTCATTATTTTAATGCAGCTATTTGTGGACTGCTCTTTTGAGAATTTTGTGCTTGTAAAACAAGATATGGTAGGCACAATTTTAAAAATAAACCTCATTTTTAAACTTAAGATTTTCCAACATTGAGCCACTTCCTAGTACTACAAAAGCCTGAGCTCAAGGAACACACAATGGAAAATCTGGTTTGAATTTTTCCAGTACCCTGTTCCACTGAAAACTTACCAGTGGCATGAAAGACAGTACACATTGAGCAAAAAATGGCATTTTGATGGTAGAAATTTCAACTGATATTCTCTTAGCCATTCAAGAAATTAATATTGGGACCTAGTCTGAAATAGCCATGTGCCTTACATACCAACAAAGAATAATGGCACCTCGATTTACTTCTGCCCAGGTCTTCATATTCTCAATACCAACACGTTCCACCAATGTTCTTGCGAAGCAAACTGTAAAATGTGGAAAATGGTAGGAAGAAAAAAAAATTAAGACAGTATCCTTGTATGAAGCAGCCTGTTAAAAAAAAATCATAGAATCATAGAATGTTTTGGGTTGGAAG
>BOSO01011589.1:0-34757 GCA_018403395.1 Gorsachius goisagi | reverse complement strand
CTCTGGAGATATTCAAAGCCCGCCTGGACGAAGTCCTGTGTAACATGCTCTAGGTGGCCGTGCTTTAGCAGGGGGGTTGGACTAGATGATCTCCTGAGGTCCCTTCCAACCCTTGTGATTCTGTGATTCTGATGTTCAGCTGGAGCCTCCTGTGTTTCAGTCTGTGCCCATTGCCTCTGGTACGGTCCCTGGGCACCACCATGGAAAAATGTCCAAAGAAAGATCAGATTTTTACCATAATTAGGCAAACCACACAAGCAGAAAAACAGCCTGGCTCTTCCCAGCCCTGCACTAGCTAAAAATATTGATGTTAAGACTTTTAATCTGATTTTCTAAGGAAATGGATGTTGGTATCTCACACTGTCTGTTCTTTCCTATTCACTTTCGAGTCTGTCAGCCATATCCAACCACATTTAGAGCCAGGCTCACAGCTTCAAAGGTAAGCAAAAATGTCAAAAGTTTTGAGTCCTTCAAACTTAAAAAAAAAATATCTGTGGCAGGATAAAGAGGCCCAAATTAATGATTCATTGGGAGAAGTGACAAGCAGAACACAGTTCTTAAATCTTCTTCAGTTTTTGGTGGTAGCTAACACCACTGGCCCATCACAGTACCCAGACCTCCGAATTAATCACAGGCTGTCATTTCTTGCCTGGTGTGGTAAGTGGAATTGTTGCAGTGTGAGCACAGGCAATACACACAGATCCATAGGAAACCAGACTTTGTTAGTTCTGCAGCCCATGGGACAGACTCTCTTTTTGTTGCAGCATTTGCTTACCAGTACAGAATTAAACTGTACTTCCCCCAATCCAAGACACTTCTATCACAGTTTAACAGCACCCATCTATGAGTTTTGCTCCAACTATACTAGTTTCCACAGTGTTAAAATGGTGCAAAAAGTGTGCATAAACAAAGCTATAGTTAAATAAATGGAAAAACGCTGTTTACAGCAGCCTTCTGTAACAAAATAATCATCAGACCTAAATCAAAACATGCTTGAATTTAGAAGTAGCCTGCCCACTCTAGGAGCTTGTACTAATTAGGTAGGTGAAATGGTGTTGAGCCATTTTGCAGAGGGTATGTAATAAATGAAGAAATAAGAGATTTTTGAGCTGCTTGGTAGGAGGGAAGGATGCAGACTGTAAGAAGAAAATGAAAACTTGTCTCCTTGCCTCCTTCATGCTAATTAATGCATTCAGAAGCTGTACTGAAAGGAATTTAAACTCGTGATAGTCATAAGAGAACAGATCAAAGAAGAAAAAATCAGACTAAGTCAAGGAAAAGAAAGCTGTACGTGCCTTTCAGTTAAAAGACAGAATACAGGTCTGAAGGAGGTAAGATTTTTATTTTTTTATTCTACCCATAATTTTCTGTGTTGCTTCAAAATTATGCTTCAGAGGAGGCTTGACTGTCCCTAAGCAAACTCTGAAATGTTTTATTTCCTAGAATATGGCTAGAATTCTCTTCAGTAGAGTCATCGGGTTTTATACTTTACCTGTGTAAGGTAGGTAGATTAGCTGGATACTATCAAGTAGGAGCTGTTGTGATGTTTGAAGGACAGAAACATGATTACTTGTGGATTTCTTCTTCACTGTCTTTGATCAATTAGATTTTTAACTGTTCAGACTGCTTTTAACTGGATGATTATTCCCTTCAGGTTGGAAATTAAAATTATAATATCAATTCCCTGCACATCCAAGTATAGATTGTCAGCAGATATAAATTAGTATAACCATCTGAAAATCAACAGATCTCTGAGAGTTTACACTGATTGAAAACCTGGCCCTTGAGCATTTACAGGGAATAACAGAAGTAAAGAAACATCAACTTGTAAGGACAATATTAGTTTTTCTTCTTCTGAATAGTTTTTCTTGTCCAGGTAAATTGCCTTCTTTCTATATTCCTGAGAGATTTTACTTCAGAAGTCTGCCATCACTTAGTACCTAAAGACACCATGTCAAGTTCTTCTCTGTTGCACTCAGGTGCAAATACCTTGATGCCAGTGGAGCTATTCAAATGCAGACTGTAGTTATGGTTTTGGGCTTTGCCTTAAATTGGGACAGTTGCGTATGTGTTTGGACTTACTTGATTCTGAAGACACCAGATTGTCCTGCCTTCCTAAAATGCTCCCATTGAAACAAAAAATTTGGTAATATTATGCTTTAAAGATAATAAATTATTTATTGCTCTGAGGCACTGTATTTCCATCCTGTAGGTTTGAGCAGGACCAAGCTGACAAAATGCCCAGAGGAAACCACTATCCAGATGGCAACTTTTTCAGAGGGAAAGGACACAGATATCTGGCAGCAGAAGAGTAAGCATAAAACAAAACTTATGTTAGCATGTAAGCTGGTGAAAAAATTTACATCGAAAGAATGTTTGTCCTTGCAGAATCATAAAGAGCCCTCCTCGATGGTTAAGAAAAATCCGAATTGCAGAATTCAAGAATCTAGAGTTTGATCATATCATCACAAGTCATTAATCTTTATAATCAAATTACCTGGTTTATTGAGGCTTATTTAGAATTTTCTTTTGAGGCTGTTGCAAGGTGATCTTTACACTAAGTTTTATCTCCAGATCCACATACCTCTCTTCAGAACGTCAAAGGGAATTTGCCTCACCCTAAAGAATAATATAAGTGAAAACCCCAGAGTAATGGTAAAATACCATCAAAAAGCAGATGGAGACATCAATGCTGTACAAATGTGACTCTCAGTAAATTGTTAAAGCAGAACTAATTCAAGGTAATACTTTGTTAGATTTGGCTCACAATAAAATATGTTGGGTCTTGGATTACTAGAGACACTATCCCACTGGTGATGTGTTATTACTTTAGACAAATATTTCCAATGTGCTCAGGACATCTGCATGTGGAATGTGCTTCTGGTGCTGGTTTCCTGGCCCCGAAACCTAGTGATTTTTCCCCCCCACTCCATACTGCGAGATATTTCATATTCATACCTCAAGAACTCCGTGTTCATCCCTGGGCAGAGAGATTAAATAAAGGGGAAGGTGCTCTCATAGTCCTTCCACAGCAGTTCAATTCCCCAGAAGAGAAGGCTGGCTAGTCATGTCTTGGCCCTGGAAACGAAGCATGCTCATCTCTAACCGTCGTGAATTCCAGTGGCTGTAAGCGTAAGCAGTTTTTCTGGGTAACACGAGGGAAGATCGACTGTCTCCTTCCAGTACCAGAAGGAGCATTCAAGAACTAAGCACAGATTACTAATATCACAGCTGCAACTTTAACTGGAATTGCAAGAAATTGCATACACAGTTTCCATACTAGTCTCTGAATAGGTAGGGGTGGAATTAAGATGGCAAATACGCAGTTAAAATCACCAACTCCAGAAGTGACATACATTCCATGGGGCATACAGGCTAAGGGAGAGCTAAAACTACAGAGAACATGAAAAGGAGCAAGCACTCCTCAAAATGCAGAAAAGGCAGCAGTTGCTTAGAGAAGTAGTGTCTCCAAGTTTTAACTGTGCTGGGGACAGTAACGAAACCAGTGGAGCCATTTCATAACCTTGAAGATCAGCTGCAACACGGCTGCACTGGGAAGCGCGTGAATGCTGTGAATGGTATTCTTGGGTTAAACAGATCTCCAGCCAACACAAAATCTTGAAGGGGCAGGTGCAACTTGCAAGAAACAGGTACTTGTGAAAGAGAAAATCCGTTCTGCTCC
This sequence comes from Gorsachius goisagi, assembly GCA_018403395.1. NCBI lineage: Eukaryota > Metazoa > Chordata > Aves > Pelecaniformes > Ardeidae > Gorsachius > Gorsachius goisagi. The sequence continues at coordinate 31,075 of BOSO01011589.1, read as the reverse complement.
AAGGGGGGGGAGCACATAGGCAGTTCAGACAAAAAGACAGCCTGTTCTGCCACAGGAATCTGCCTGCATCTTCTTTCAGGCTTCTTAGGTCACAAGGAAACACTCCTTCACCAGAGTCTTGAGTCAGTGAAAATGATAGCAAACAGATATAAAAGGTCTCTGATAAGTCACATACCCCACTCCTCAGTCCCAATGCAAAAGCCTGGTGGTGATTACTGCATGGCAACTGGATGTAAGATACATAAAAGTATGTTAGAATGGGTTTATCCTGACTCGTGGTCATTTTTTTTCCTGTCCTCTTTTCTCTCCAGACATTTTGCAGACTCTTCTGTTCCTGAACAGGCAAAGAACAAAAAAATGGGGAGTGAATTCTGTATGTCTTAACAGGGAGGGTATTAGCACAGGAGGAAGGGTTTTTGAGGTTAGGAAACTTGCGATTACTTCGTCAGCTTGCCTCATGACAGATAGTGGAACAGTGCTTTTCTTCTCCCAAGCCCCGGTAAGCAGTGGGAAGGATGTCTTACAGCACAGTTTGCAAAGCCTACCTTCCCTAAAATGATCCAGTGACACCAATACTGTGCAAGTGCATCACTAAGGAATTATAGAGATCTTTATGAATTATTCAAAGTTTGGGTTTTGAGGTTGTGTAGTGTTTTATGCATTCAAAAAATCCTTCTGTCACCAGCAGTTGGATACATTTCTCAATACTTGCTGCTGAGAGAAACTTAACAACTAAACATAAGCAGTGCCTCTGCAGGTGTGGCATTTAATTTATTTCACATTCTCTTCCAATATCGCAATGCTGTTTGTGGGATTTACAGGCAGGGATTTTTTTCAGAAGCAGTAGTCACTGGTAGATTATTAACTTCGAAGCAATATATTCCTCATTTTTAAAATGATTAAGAACTTGGCAGAGAATTTAGCTAACTGCTTAATCTACAGTGACTGGCTGAAGTTATTGATACTTCATTTGTTTTCAGAGATGAATTCTGCTCCATGTCTTCCTCCGATAAAAGGACACTGATAGAAATTTTTGTTCTAATAATTCTTGCTCCCAGAAGAACGCATGTAGTTCCGCTGTTAATTATTTTGTTTTGCTTTCCCAACAGAGCACTGGGTATTGGACTCTTCATTTTGGTGCTGGCGATTTTACTTATCTTTGGCTGCTGGTATTACAAAAGACGTAGTGGCTATAAAAGTCTGTGGGTAAGCACAGCAGCTCACTTTCTAGCATGCTACTATTTTGACAACATATTACCATTATTTGCATTACATTAATGCAGAAAACATTGACTCTGTAATAGGACATCTCAGGCAATATGTACACTGACATAATCAGAGGTAAAACCACACAATATGAAACACACCTTGCCCTGAAGAACTTGCAAGTCAGGCAAAGGGGTAAGAGGAGGCAGAAGCACAGGGAGATGAAGCCAGCTGCCCAACTTTGGACAACACATCAGTGGAAAAACTGATCTCTAGGAAGTATTATATTTAATGCTTACACAAAACCAAGATGCGTTACGTGTTTTTTCATTTAAATAAAAATAACATCTTCACTACTCATAAGCCTTGCCCCAAAGTAAGGACAGATATGATTAGAGTAAATCTAGGAAGCAGAGAAGAAAAATAATTGTTAGAAGTTAACTAAGTAAATATTATGTTCATGTATGGCTGACGCATGATTTATTTGTGCAAAAGTTGACTTGCAGTTTTAAGATATACAAAAAAGCAGGGTAGGTTTGAGGTTTGCTTTCCAAACATTACTTCTAAAAAATTCTACTTTGTACCTTCTTAAAAAACATGTTAAAAAAGGGCACAATCCTTCTCATAACATCTGTTAGAAGTCTCAGAACTTTACCCTTGAAGATCTGCTCTCTCTCCTGTGAAAGGGTGGCCACTTTTAATCCTTTGAAGTGAGGGCTTTATCCAATTACATGTTTTACAGTAAATATCTTTCAGCTATGCTACTATTTCAAAAAAGAAGTGACCATTTGGAATGAAAAAACATACTTCTCATCTAAGTCAGCAAATCCATTTCCTTGCTGTTTCTGATAACTTTGTCTTGTTACCTTTCTGGTAATCTATCCAATACATGCGTCAACTGGGAGAATACATAAAACCTGAGCTTTTACAGTGAAATGTTGCAAAAATGAAGGTAATACTCAAAAAAACCCTTCAAAAAGCAAACCAGAATTCTTTCATGCCTGCTTTGTACATCATGGCAACAAGCACAATCTCTTTTTCAATTCCTTCTTCTTGTTGCAGATTGCTGCTTTCTGGTTTTGAAAATCAAATTTTTGTTAGGCTTGCTGGCTAGGGGCGAACTGGTACAGAATGTATACCAAAGAACTGGTGGAAAAATGGAAAAGAAAAAGGTTGGAGATTAAAGAAAGAAATGGGTGGGATAAAAAGGAGGAGGCAGATCCAGATATAAAAAAATGTGAGCCTCATTTTTCTGGCAATGTAATTGGATAATACAGGAGAGCGAGTAGGTCTCAGCAGAGACAGCAAAAAGCGAGAGGTAGATTACCTCTTACTCGCTGGCTTTGTGCCTGGCCCTAATTCCAGATTCTTATACACACTGTAAATGTGCTGTCAAATTCTAAGTTATGCATAATTTGCTCTAACTGCACATTCTCTTTTTCCTCTCATCTTCCCCATATTTCTTCATGATCTGTCACAGAGCAAAAGATCTAGGGTGGGCACAATACGAACTATGGTAGGTGAGGGAGGAACGATGGACTGCAAAATGGCTCTGCAGGACTACAGAAACTTTAATTCTGTGGTAAGTTGCAACTCAAGGTTTCATTTACTTACAATGTAGTAAGACATGGTGAGACAATCTTGGTAAACAGTCACTTGTTGATGATTTCTTTCCTGGGGTGTGCTCTCTAGATTGGGTCTTCAATGCCTCTACATTAATGTAAAAAGTAGTATTTTGCACTGGTTTTGCACAATTTTTACTGCGAAAAGGGTTTTTAAAATCTACTATTAGGAATTCTTCTTTTAAAAAATTATTTTCTTTCACCTACTTTTATTCTTAAATTGTATGATCATTATGCAATCTATTAGAATGATGTAACACCTGCGTGCTGCAATATACTGAATAAGCAAGCATCTCCCAAATTGATGTTCCACCATTCTTACAAACAACAAATGGACTGTGTCTGGTGTGCTATACCCTGACAAGGATTGCCAGGGAATGTTATAAAACTTCAAGGTTTTAGCTCCTCTAATCATTATGGAAAGATGAACATTCAAGCCTATTACATTAAAAAAAAGTTAAAATAATTTAATTAATAAATATATATGTCAATTTATGGGTGTGTTTAAATAGTTTTAGAACGGGGGAAAGGCTAATTTACAACCAATTTTAAATAAGCTGCCCAAATTGTTAACATTGGAAATAAGACAACATACCTGCATCAAGACTCTTGATCAAAAGTTTTAATATTAGTCTGAATTCTCAATATAAAAAAACCCAAATTCTTTTTTTTAAAAATTCCTGTCTTTAAACACTGAAAATTCTCCCTTTGGATGAATGATGCAAGCAAAATTAATTTAATTTGATGCAAAACAAAAAATAAATTAGCAAAATCTAACCTTAGAGAAGAAGACATAATGAATGAGCTCAGCTATTTTAAGCTGTATTAGCAGATCAGTATCAAGGTAAATAGCTTGCTGCATCTTTAATGTAATTTTCTTGCACCTCAATTGTTTTTTCAATCTTTCACACCCATTTTCCTTACTATAGGTACCTGATGCTCCACCAGCTTATGACAAAATTGCTGCAGATCAGTCACCACCACCTTATTCACCATGACAATATGAAGTTTTAAACTCTAAACATACCAATTCTATTTCTTCAAGGTCCCTCTTAATTTCCTATAGATGCTTAACTTTCTTAAAGCTAACCTTATAAAAAAACCCAACCCTGTGCTTTCATTAGCAGTTGCTGAAAATCATTCCTGCTTAGTTTACAGAACTGGTTCTTGACATGCCTCAATAAATCTGAATGTGCTTTTGTTTTAAGTTTTTCATTTCCTGTGGTCAGATTAAGACACTATATTCAACTCTAGGCATCTTGCATCCTTCATAGATCTACCAAGAGTAAGTACATACCATTGAGTACCAACCACAGTAAAAAGTGTTGGCACCTTTGTTTTCATCTTCCCTACTTACTCTCCCTTTCTTTAAAAAGTAAACTATTTCCAAGAATGTAATATACAAGAATTTGTCATAAAATGGACAAAACCATTTGACTACGTGTCCTGTTACAAGGACTAACCATTTTCCCTACCAGGAGTTCTAAAATTAACCTGCAAAAAGTGACTATGTTTTACAATAGGCTTTTACCTCACATCACCTGTTTATGTACCTGTAATGAAATAATTCCTCATAAAACACAACCCAGGCAACTCAGTAATTTCAGCTTAGAGTCCATATTATTTCATATTGGTCAATGGGTGTAATGAAGATCACTTTCAGTTTCCTTCTGGCAGTCTTGTGAGAAGGCAAAATAACTTGTTAGATATTGAGCTTTACGTGTCATCTGTTTCTAACACGATGAAACAATATGAGAATAATGGGTGAAGCCCGCATTCCTTGAAGAATACAGAAGACAGCAGACTCCAAGATGTTAATTGTTCCAGGCTGCCAGAACAGTAGCAGTAACAGAAAACAAAGAATTGTGGTACACATAAACTAGGCTACATACATTTGGCAGTTACTGTTTAAGTAGCCTTTTTTGTTATTGTTTACTTGCCAGATTATTACTTAAGATTATATGCAGATCAATAAATTTGTACACAAGGCCTGATATCTCACAGCAGAAGACAGCTAACACTGTACAGCATTCATTAAAATGAAAAGTAGTTACAGAAGAAAACTATTTTCTTAAAACAATTATTAACTGCTATTAGTAAAGAATCCTGTTATTTGTCATTAAATATGCAAACACAAACACGCTAAAACAAAGTTTTAAATACAAGATAGATTTACTTCCCTAACATAAACTCCATATATGGTGAAAAATAATATGACATAGGTTTTTAGAAATTTTTTTTTGTAATAAAAATGTTTATATAGATTAGTACAATTAGATACTTGTTGGAAGATAATAAGTATCTGTAATTGCTGTGAAAGGTTATAATCAATATATCTGTTTTTATAAATTTAGTTGATATTGGTATTTAGAAATATAGAGAGCTACTTTAACCTAAACCGCTGTCTTACATGCATTATTTCCAACATACACCCTTAAGGAAAAAGTTCTGTGTACCTGTTTAGTGACAGGCAGAATACACAGGAAAATATACAAAATGCCAGCTTATAGCTAGTAAGTGCCAGAGATGTAGAACGCAATGGCTGAAAAATTTTTTTGCAGAACTGGTAAGCTAAAGCTTGAGGCTAATGATCTTTAGCAACTCTGTACTCTGCAACTCTCTACCCTGGGGCAACATCCTTTCAAAACGCTGTGTGGTGCTACAGTTGAATGGAACTGACATACACATTCATGACTGAGAAAAAAAGTAATTTCTATAAAGATTAATTACTATAAAGAAATGAAATGCTTAGAGTTCAAAAAGCTTTGCTTGATCCCACACATTTTTCAGTAGTATCAGCATTAAATATGGTACTAGCCACTTCAGAAGCTCACGAGGAAGTTAACACTAACTAGAAACATTTATTTATTTCCAGAACTACATAAGGCCAAATTGTTGGAATTGCTCAGCAGCCAGAGCTGAAACTATTGAACTTTAACACTAATTTATAGATACTTAAAAGATAGATAAGCCCTCTGGATACCTAGCCTTAGTTTTCAGAGTCCTCCCATTTTTCCTCCCCGTGAAAGCAGTATTCTTTCTTGATAGACACAGTTAGACAGTGGTCTCGGATTTTAATTAGAGCATGAAAATAAGAGCAAGAAATAATGGTTCATAGAGTAGTACATTATATAGGTGGGAGCTTCATCACTCATACTAAACACCCTCATAAATTCCATTTTTCAAATGTGGCTCTATACCCAATGAGGGTATGCTGGAGAGACTCACTGCTGATCCATTAAAAAACTCCAGTGCAGGATGGGCCAGAACTTGAAAGCAAGTGACCCATAATTGCCAAAGCTGCATGCTGCAAGAACTGGCTATGTTATGTACTTTCTGTATTACACTCAGTCACACTGCACTTGACCAAGGACAAGCTAAAACTTTCTAGGATGTCTGCCAAGGGAAATGCACAGAAACATCTCAGCTACCATACATGGAAAATGTGGCTTTCACATTAGACAGTCATATGACCTCAGAGTAATAAATGGTCACCAAAATTTAGATTTATAATTTCTCTGGTATGGTCATTTATGTACAGGGAGGGTGTAAAAGTCAAAGAACTTCTGCTCTTTGCAATCAGGCTGCAATCAGATGCCTTGTATTACAACTATAATTCTCAACAAACGTGATCTTTGCACTTAATTTTCTCCCACCAAATGAGCAAATGAAGAAACCTATGGGCAAATTGAGTTCTCCCCTGGGATGCTGATGCAGAGACGCGGTTGGTCATAGCTGGAGAATGAAGCTCTCTGCTTGGTACTGGTCTGCATTAAACTGCTTCCGTCAGAGAAGTAGAGGCACTGTTACTAAAGCTTATCTGTACAAGAGGATCTTAGCAACATGTCTACAGCTATGCATGCAACTCTTATGTAGATACAGTGAACAACTTGAAAACCAGGCCTTTTATTAATACAGTGTGTTTTGGTCAGATTGGTAAACTATAATGGCAGTAGCAGTTGCATTGTCTGTGTTTGGATTCCTGGTATGATCCTGCTGGATCATCTACTTCCTAATGAGGTTACATGCCCCAGTGTAGCCTTAAAAGATTCCAGAATAATGGTCATCCATCCCAGCCATTGTGCAAAGGTAAAATGCAGCAGATCCTCACTACTGCAATCTTCCAGCCATACTGGAACCATGTAGCAAAACACTCACAGGGCCAAGAGCCATAGGGTATATACCGCATACGGCAGAGAGCTATGATAAAAGAAAGTGCCAAGGACTTCCCGCAGGAAGCACTTGGTTTCTTAGAGTCTCACTGGGCCAGTGTAACGGGACTGGCATATGCAGCTGCTGGCCAGGACAATTCAATGGCATTCAACTCAGCAATCTCTGCTGGCTTAATACCTGCTGCAGCTGGGGATGTATACAGATTTTCTTGGTCTCAGGGACTGTATTAGTATTAACCATATTGCTTGCAATTTTGCAATTAAATAAAACATTGCCAGCGTATTTCGATTCATGCTTTGTCTAATATTGGTAAAATATCCACAACTTTGTTGGTATGTATGTATTTATGTGACATAAGAGTACCTTTTCTTGCTTTTAAAAGCAAACTTATTTGCATTTTTTATGTAAAGGAAAAGGTTATTGAGTTCCTCTGTGCTTTGGAGAAGTAGCATTTATTTTGTACTTTTCTGTTGACTGTATATTAAACTGTGCAACAAAACTGAAAGACAGATGTGTGTTCATGCCAGTTCAATAAATGTATTTTGTTGCCCACTAGATTTGAAAAGTCCTTGAAATTTTCCAGTGTTGTCTTTTGGCCACACATCTACACGGAACTTTACATACAGTAATAAAGGTAAACTAGCGCAGTATAAAGTTAAATAAGCTATCTACAACTACTATCTACATATCCCATACATGCTGACAGCTAAAAAACAGCCCTTGTACACTTTTTGAAATTGACCCTCCGCATTCTGCATCCTTACACAATCCTCTGATTTTTGCTTTATGTCCTTTCCTCAGAAAATCCTTGGCTCAAAGCCAGCTTGATTTCTAATAAACAGAAAGAACTATTACTTCCCTTACTGCAAAAATTAGCTCTTCAAGACATTTTGTCCACATAGGTTCTACTCTTGGGCCAATGCAAAAGACCACATTTTTGTGGGTAGCAGTGTTTCTAAATGCCTTGTGGTCACGGGAATATGAAGGACAGACCCTTGTCCATCTCATCCTCATCCACCCTCAACTGCCTCTCAAATTACACATAAAAGAGAACCAGAGACTACTGGCCCATATTTTACCACAGAAATAAGGGCAGAATGTAGAATCCACTGTGACAACACTGTTGACACTTAAGCTACAAGACACAGTTAGAGCCTTCTCTAGAGCCCCCAGAAAACTCTTGCCATGTGATAGTGGTAAACGCCACTCTTGCTGGGCTCACATGGGCCAAAACCTGAACAATGCCTGAGTAGCTGATGTGCCTTCACATTTCCAAACCATTTGTAGACCCAATTAGATGTTTGGACCACATGCTTTATTTGCTCCTTCCCTGAGCTCCCCTGACATGAGTCAAGTACAAAGTGGTATGAGAATATGAATACTTTAGTCTTTCAATACTGATTTTGTAAGGTCTTTTCAACTCTGCTAGCTTCAGTTTCTGGATGGGAGAAACAGGCTGCTCTGCTGCACATTCACTATGTTCTCTGCTTACACAGAAAAGCAAGCCTTCCTTCTTCCCAGTCCTTTTTGAATTTACCTATCATCAGCTGCATTCTTGTAGCTATTAGGGAAAGGAACTGACAAATTTTTTTTGAAGAGTATTTTCTAAGAAGAAGGTCTAATCTTTCAATTTCTGTCAGTTTGTCCTTTCCCATTTATCTTGGCAGAAGTAATTGATTTCTGTTTCTGCATACCATCACTTACAGCTCAAGTAACTTTGCTGACACTCAGGAGCAAAACAGCTGGTCCTTTTAGACACTGTTCAGTGCTAGATTTGCTGTCTGCAGTTGTTTGCAGAAGGAAATTTAGGTTTGTCATCTGGTAATCATATTCAGAAAAATCTTGGAACTGCTTCAGAATTTGCAGTAAAACAACAAAATCGTATGTAAGCGTGAATGTTACCTGAACATTAATATGTAGAGACATCCTTGCAAGGATTAAAAGATATCAGATGCCTACCTTGTAATAAATTACTATTTCTGTATCTCCAGAAATCTCTTCCTGAACATTTTTTTGTGTAAACATAGATTTAAGAAGCCTGTCTTCACTCCATTTGTAATCCCCAGGATATGCAATCCACAGACTTTACACCTCTTGGTTTTTGGCCTCACCAACAGGAAGGACAACAACAATACTTCACAGTCAATTCCTGATTCAAAACTTCTGCCTTTTAGCAGGATTCATGCACCTCTCCTACCACTTCTTAAACTGGAGAAGCAATTTTATGCTTTTATGTCCATTTTTTTTTCTGCTTTGCTTCTCTGAATTACTGCTCATCTTTTTTCCAGTACCCGATTCTCAGGCTGCAAAATCTGTTCTTTCATGACACAGGCAAGTCCAGGCTGAGTTCACACAACTCTCCTGGAATTAATGCCAGATTCTCTGTATACATACTGGGGAAAATTAACTCATACTTGATCTATTTCTTGTTCTTTCCACTAAGCATTCTCTACTGCCCACTACAGTGAGATAAATGCCCACTCCAAGGTGCAGCTCATACAAGGACTGGCTGCTGTACCAGCCATGTCACTCACATTCCACATGCCGAAGTAAGAAACTCACTTTCAAATATTGGCTGTTTGTTAATAAAAAGTTATGGTTTTGCATCAATTTCTTAGGCCACGGAAGGAGGAAAACACATTACGACAGGCCTCCCCCACTTTCTATGTTTGTCTATCACAGGTTCTTCTAAGACCACCTTGCAGAAAAGCACTCTACAGGCAAGAACAGTATTTTGAAAGTGTAACATGTAGCTGAACTGTAGAATACTGGCCAGAGAAGCCTCAAACAGCCTACTGTAATTTTAGTATTGGCATGTTGCTAATACGAATTGACAAGGATGAACAGAGGTAAGCAATTCCTCCTCCCCAGTAGTTGAAACTGAGCATGACACTAAAAAGACCTGCTTTTTATACTGCGTAAATGGATTCCATCATAATTCCACTCCTTCCTTAACCAAGACACCCTGTGACCACATAGTAATACCCAACCACTAATTCCTCTTTGATATTCTACTTTACTGTGCATGTGATTATGAAAAAGGGAGTGAGGAATGATTCTACAAATACCAGCATGTTATCTGCATGGGATCTCAATATATATGCTGGTACTAGGTGCCCATGACCTAGAGATAGCCAAAATAGTGTGGTCTTATACTTGTACATTTACTCGAAGGAATCAATATGAACAACTAATTAAAGAAGTATATCGTCTTCTTTTTATTACATCAATATTGACAAGCAAAGTTCTAACACCTGAAGACAATCACAAAACTCAGTTATAGTGGTTCCTTTCCTGTCCTGTTGTCCTATGCTATTTAATTTTTATAAATGCTACCTGTCAATGCCTCTCACATTCTTGAAAACAACTTCAATTTCTAATTAATTTTTCTTCTTTGTAAAAAGCAAGAATAGGGGAAAATAAAGCAGTAATTCCATTGTCTAACCTTTAGTTATGGATGGGATGCTGGAAGAGGACCCAGGGGACCAAGGATCCTGCTCTCAATTCTTCCATGTTGCTACGAGAACTCTGTACTTCATTGTCTTCATCTGCAAGAGGTGGAAAATTGTATTTATGCACACTTAAATATATTTTCTGTCTAATATGTTTAATTTCAAGAAATATTATAAACAATTAATTACATTTCCTTTACTTTGCTTTTACATACCATTTCCATTTAATGTGTTTAGTTCAGCTGAGATTGAAATAAAAGATATTGTAAGGACACCAACTTCCTGCAGACCTTCTGGACCAATCACATATGAAATAACAAAGTACCGTGCTTTCCAAGTTTATGCTAGACATCCAGGTATGACTCTTGATCAGCAAATACAGTATTTTGAGAAAAGAAGAAAAGACATGTTTGTCAAGATCTTAAAGTTTGTTTTATGCCACTGTAGTTTCAAGGAAAATATTTAAAATAGAACATAATGTGTCACATTTGCAAAAGTGGCCTCTTCAACAACTCAAGAATTTTTATTTGGGTGCCACTGTGTATAAAATGATCATGTACCTAATATACAAACTTGAGCTTGCATCCCATGCACAAAAATAATGAGTTAAAAAAATCACCACATTCAAAATCATTACAGCAGTTTGACCTCCTACATTTTTGAGAGCTAGAACAAACAAAAGTAGGAACTGTCCAGAGAGAGGAGAGTGCCAGACTTGGACCGGTTTCAATAACCTGGTTTAAAGATCATGTCTTTACAGCCGTGATATTCCGCGAGTGGTATAGCCTTACCAGATGAATTGAATGTATTTTGACACTGCTGTGTATTTGGTTTACAATTGATATTCCTACAAAAAAGTTAGTACAAGGCTAATAATAGTCAGAAACCCACCCGCAAAATTTGGAATCATTATTATGAGAGAAAAGTCATCATCGCACTGCTTAACAGATTTATAGTGCTTTTAGAACATGCACTATTCTGATCCTACATCTCAAGGATATAGTAAAACTGAAAATGGTATACACAGCAATGGCAGTGACTGATTACTTCCATATAAGAAATAATAGAATTGGCTATGTCTCTTTATCCTAGAAAAGAGACAACCAACACAACAAAGGTCTACACAGGCCACATGGAAAGATGAATAAAGAGCAAAGGCTCATTGTATCTTACAATATAAACATTATTTGCATTAAATTAAACTAGCAGGTGCCAGGTTCAGAAACAAACAGGAGATTTGTTTACACAGTGTGAAAAACTCTCTACCATGGAATCCTGGATGGCAATACTTTGTGTTCAAGAAGAATTCTAGAAAGGATTGGTCAATTTCATCAAGAAAAATACAGAGGGCTATTAAATAAACAATTGCAGCTGTCTGAGGAAGACACTGGCTCACAGATTAGCGAATACTAGACGAGTATTCAGGCCTGTTATTTTGATCTTTTGGATTGCTACTGTTGACTGCTCCAAGAGGCACGATGCTAGGACAGATGGATGTTTAGTCTGAAACAGCATTACTAATCTTATTTTGAGTCAGTCAACTCACTTCAGGTACAGCTTACAGAGAACAGGCTACATGAATTTAAGTCTGTCAGCACCTTCTGCTGTTCTTTTTAAAGGCAACATTATAAACATTCATGCTTTAGTAAAAATGATTAATTTACTTTAAAATCAAATTGGGCTACTAAAATTCTGCACTACCACAAAGTATAAGCATAAGGAGCTATGAAACAAACTCTGTGATGAGGCTTCCCTTCCCTCTGAGACTCCCTTCAAATGCCAAGCTTTTAGTAATTATCTGACCTACTTACATGACACAAGTAAGTTTCTCTTCACTTAATGAGAATTTTTGCTTCACTTTTTGCCTTGTACTCTTTGCTTTGTCACACAGTGAAATCAGAGTGGGTCTGAATGACTTGACAGTAACACACTTGGTTTGAACAGGTTTAATTGATTCTAGTATGGTAGAAGCATAATCCCTAGAAGAAAATAGCACACACACACATGGGTTTGAACAGTGAGGCAAAATGTATGTAATTTTTCTACTCAAAGCAAAGCAAAGATACCATCCAAAATGTTGGAAGTCATTAATAAACCTGACGTTTTGTATATAATATACTGTCTCAATATCTGTATATAAATCTTAAGGGGTCTAAAAGCAAGACATTTTACAAGCTCTGAAATGTTGAATGTGTTTTCTTCGAAGACTGATTTTTATATATGTATGTTTACATGTGTAATTCGATGTCTTTTTAAATTCCAAGTGAAGATGCAGGTAGTTCTGCTTTCTCATTGCATCTATGAATATAATCTACTTTTTTACAGTTCTTTTTGTGCTATAGGTAAAACTATATATTTGGTACCAAGAACAAAAGATACATAGCAAATTGCCAATGGCTATTTACTTTCATTTGAAAGAAAGTCTTACTTTGACCGACATTTATATTATCAGAGAGGAGTGATGGGAACAGGAATTTTATTCACAAAAATGACTAAAATTAGTTTTTACAAAACAATGAATCATGCAAACCCATTACATAGCAGTCTCAAGCCTTTCTCCAATAGGATTTGGAATCTGAACAGGTGTCCAGTAGAGAATAAAAGTCCACGAAAATTCTAATCAAACTGAATCAAACTTTGCATGTTGCAAAGTTTATGCCTGCCAAATTATAAAATATTTATAGAACAATTACAAAATACTTTTGTACTAATGCAGAAAATTGCTAAGAAATCATTCAGGTAAGTAGCTTGAGTTCTGAGTTCCTCAATTAAACTTTTCTAACTTTTTATAGAATTAATTACAGCACAAATCTGTCTACTACATTAACACACAGAAAAATGTCATGCGAGATTTTTTCTCCATCTAGACCGCAATAGTAGAATCTAGTCTTAAGCCTTCCAAACAACGTAGATATTCACTTTACAACAAATATAAATAAAAATTAAAAAGGAAAACCAGCCATTGTAAGAGAAGAGAAAAATCCAAGAAAATCAGTCCCAAGGTTCCACCGGTGAAATGGAAATAAAATGTGTTGCTGATATATATGATTTTAGAGTATGTAAAATGTCCATGAAGAAACTCCCACCTTCCTCTGTTGGAAAAGTCACCTGCAGCATTCACTTGCAAAATGCAGTCAGGTTTATAAAGCCATAACGTTATAAACTGGCAGGCAGACACCGCTTACTACTAAGTATATTCAAAACTGACTACCTAACACTTTAATGAGAAGTAGAACAGTTATCAGGTAGCTTTTTCTAAAATAAAAACAAAACTTTTTTCTCCCCAAATCTCACAGCTTCCATCTCTCCCAGTCCTGAGATAAGACGGAGATTGCTGATCCAGAAAGAGGCAATTTTCCCCTTCAAAATTTTTTAGTCAGTGCAGAAAGGGAAAGTACCTACAGAAGGCACAAGCCTTTCTTCGCCCCACTTTCCCAAAACTCCAGATAACTAGCTACCAGGTTACTTTTGAGAACAGTATGAAGGGCAGCCAACACTGAGGGAGTAAGCTGTGGTCTTAACTCTTCAACCCAAGATCCAAACTGCCGAACTGTGTATAGCACATGGGGAAAGGAAGGAGAAAACTCGACAGGGTGAGAAGCAAAAGCTTAAGCTTCATCTTGATGAAAATCAGTCTAAGAATACTGCTAAATAGGTATGTAAAGTTTTATCCCCATTTGAAGTCATAGTGATCAAAAAGGCAACGAACATTCATGAGTTGTTCTGAAATCTTCCCTTTTTGTTTCTAAAAATACCTGACAAAAAACCACATACAAAGATATTCAGCCCAAGACGGGTCTTCCACACAACTAACAGAGACCATGACTTCAGATTTTAAAACAGCACAAAAATCATAATCTTCCATAAAATAAGAGCTGCTAGACAGGCACCCTTTCCTTAGATGCTCAAGTTTCAAAAGACACTAAAAAAATTCTCTATTTCCACGAACACTGCAGCAGGCACTGGTGAACTCAGCTGACCTTAAGAAAATAACCCAAGGGTTTTTATCAGATCAAAAGCTGAACCTAAGCCAACAAGTATTGAATACATTGCATAAAAAAGGAAGGTTTATGTAACATGTGAATTATCCCCACTCAAAGTGCTAATAAGGCCTCCTTTAATACTGTGTGATGTTTAGCACTATCCTTCCAGATAGACCAATTAAAAGCTAAAGAAAAAAAATACAGATCTAGAAAGCACGACTGGTGAAAAAAACAGGTAGCTTGTGATGGCTAGACAGAAGATTAAAGACTGACCTTGTTACAGCTACCAGACATGTGGAAATGCATACAAGGCTGTAAAAAAGAGAATAATTAACTGTTCAATGTATCTATGAACTTTATGACAAAATATGGTAGTCCTGAACAGCAACCAGTGTGACTGAGACTGGTATCTGGGAAACCATTTCCAGCCTTACCATGTCACTGGAGATTTCAGGCAATATAAGAAAACATTTATTAAGAACAGATGAAGTATGAGTTATCCCATGCTGTATCAAGAGGACCAACAAGATAGGCTTCCTTCCAACTCCTATCAAATTGTGTGAAATGTAAACCACAAAGAAGAGCAGAAGAGATTAAATAATTTCATTCTACTATATTCCAAAAGCTGAGATGCTTCTGCATTAAGTAGTAAGATGTATACATATGTATTCTGCCATGGTGTAGCAGATACACACATTTTTAAACTATTGCCAACACAAAGCAGTACAGCAACTTGATTTATTATATGCAGATTCTTCTGCATTGTTGCTAAACAGTACACTGGTCCAAAGTTACTAAAATACTTAAAAAACTATACATTATGTAAACAAAACATAAATAAGACAGCATAGTTCTTTGTACATATAGTTTAGTACAGATTGTTAGGAATTCATGAATATGTACAATTCTAGACCATAGATTGCATTTTTACAATGCATAAATATTTTTTTTTTACAGAAATAAATCAAAAATAAATCTGACAAACAAAAAGGAGATATATACTGTCATAAACACACTGGCAAACAGTCCATACTGTAAGATGGAACATGTGCAAAAGGCTAGATTACTCCAAACTGAAATGTTTAATGAACTCATTGGTCATTTCTGACCTTTTTACTAAAGAACTCTCTGAAAACTTCTCTGACAAACTGAATAAATTTTTCTTCCTCCTAAGCCCCACAGGTAAACAGGAAACTGTAATCTTAAGTAATTTTGAGTAAATCAACAGTTTCAAACAATGTAAGAAATTATTCAATTGTTACAACTTCCAAAGTCAGAAGAATGCCCCAATATTTCAAAGTGGCTCATTTGCAGTAAATTCAGGATGCAGCTTTGTCAGATTTATCAAGGCAAGATGACTGAGATGCAGGGACGACAGTGGTAGGATTTCTGTTTGTGGACACAACAACAGGAGGCAGCGATGAAGACAGGGAAGAAACTTTTGATGATGGAGTATTTATAGCATTCAAAATCGCTCCCTCTGGACTGACCAACAGTTTTTTGATAGAAGTATCTAAGTGAAACACTGAAGTGTTGCTTGGTAAGTGAGAGTTCAGAGGATGAACGGCAGAAGCCCCAGAAGATGTAGCTACATTAACAGGAGATTTTATCACTGAAGTCACAGACAGTGTTGCTGCAGACAGTGGAGTACTAAGTATCTGGGGTGTTGCATGTACGATGGGTAAAGCATCTGCAGACCCAAAAGAGTTCACAATTTTTGTAGAGCTTTTCAAAGGATGTTTTGATATTTGCCAACTTAATGAATTACTCGGTGCTAGCATGATTTTCGAGGTTATTGGATTAACAACTGGTACACCTTGAGCCTCTTGACCATGGTTAATAGTTAAAGGAGGAGTCTGTTTTGTGTTACAAGAAAGAACAAGAACATGGCTGCCAGCTCCAAGGCCTTGTGGTGGAACAACAAAACGAGTACCATTAATCATTATCTGAGTTCCAGGTGCCAAAGGCATAGAGGTGTTAATGACTATTTTCTGTTGAATACAAGTTTCATTCAACTGACCTCCTGCCTTGCTTGTTACAGTTGGTGAAGCTACAGACATCTGAATGGTAGAAGCATAAGTGTAAGCATGACTTTGTTTCTCTGTACTGGGAGGCACCTGCTGGCATTGTAGGGAAGAAAAACTGGGAAAACTAATTACTTTACCTGTATTTGGTGATGGAGGGGGCAACATACTCTGAGGTTTGTGAATGCCTGCATTACTTGGCATAGAAGCTGAAACTCCTGATGACTGAAACTGAAGCAGTGTGGGCAACTGGCTTTTTGGTACGGGAAGAGGAGCTGGAACTGCTGCCAACTGAGGAACTGTATGTAACACTTTGGGAGGGGTGGCTACAGATCCAGGCAAGCTAATGACTGGAAATTGCAAAGCAGATGCTAAGTTTTGAGGAGATACTGTTGGTTGTGTTGTTGAAATCAGTACAGATGAAGCAAGGTGTCCTGTTTTCACAGTTGATATACCCACAGTATTTCCAATATTTGATGTACACAGTCGATTACCCAGAATTGGTCTTATTCTTGAGGAATCATTTCCACCATTCAAGACAGTGGGCCGTGTCCCGTAAGTCCCACTTGATGTTACTGAAACAGATTCTATGCATGCACTTGCTGTTGTTACTGTACAGGCATTTTCAGCTTTTGTTGCAACACATAGAGATTCATTAGCTGACACAGCACTTTGACTCACAAAACTTGGAACAGGAACCAAAGTACTGTTATTTGTCAAAGACAGCGCCAAGCCCATGGTCTTCTTGTCTTCTCCCTTAGAAATGGCAGAGTGCAATATATTAAATGCTGGAGCCTGTTGTGCATTGCCTTTAGTATTTACAATGGTTTGACCTATATTTAGTCCAATTTTTGCATCTTTTACTTGAGCAATAGTTGGTGATGAATTTATTCTTATTGGTGCTCCTAATGTAGATGGGATCAGAACCAACTGTGGTTGCTCTGTGGCACTAACAAAGGTTTTGCCTGGGGAAGAAGGAAGGTTATGTTTCAATGACTCTGCAACTAGATTGGTGGTTGATGGGCCATTGGCAATTTGTGTGTTAATGAAAACCAACTTCCGAGCATTAACACCAGCGGATGCTGGAGAGGGTATAATACTAACTCCTGACACCCCACAGGGTGATAAAATAGGTGGATTTGTGACTAATGTGAGTTTCTGGACTGGAGTACCACCAATTAAATCTCCATTTGTTGTTGAATTAGACTCAGATTGTGTAACAGGATTTGTTTTAGTATCACCCTGTTGCTGCACAGAAGAATTTGGAGTTATGACAGTGTTATTTTGTCCAATGCTAGTGACACTAACAGGACTGTTTGGAGTTGTTGACATCAGATTGCTAGCTAATGAAATGGAGGATAAAGGAGGAGAGGATACATAGCAGGAGTTCTCCATTACTTGACCCAAAGTGCCCCCAACAACAGGCTGCTGTAATGTGAATTTGTTGTTTTTCTCCATTGCCTGGGTAAAAGCAGCTGGGAAAGCTGGAATGTTAAGAGAAGCTGTTGAGGGGGCAAATCCAGAAAGAGATGATTGTCCAGTATGAGTGAGACCAGATGTGGCTGTTGCTACAGATGGAAGAGTAGAACATGATAATGCTGTGGTTTTTGGCACAAGAAAGCCCTGAAGTTGAGGTGTGTAAGTGAAAACTGAACTAGAAGATAAACTACTAGGTGAAATCTGGTCTGGATTTGTTTGCACTTTAACAATTCCTGTGTTTCCACCTCGTGTGGTGACCAGAATAGATTGTGATTCTCGAATACACACTGTCTTCAGCTCTTGCCTATTTTCAAAGGAGTCAGTTGTCTGCTGTGATGCAAGACTACGACAGGCAGAAGTGTTTGTAGATCCCCTTAATGCTGCTGTGGATATCAAAGACTGGCGAGCTGTAGAAAGAGCAGGTGAAGTCAAAGACACAGGCAGCATGGCAGTTGAAACTGTAGTCTCGATTTTGTCAGTTTCAGTTTGGTTCACCTTAATTGTTGGTGATAGTAAGTTACCTGCTGAAGTTACAGCAGGCAATGATCGCGTAGTGTTCATGAGACCAGTCACCTGTGAGAAGTGGGTAATACTCTTGTTAAAAATTGCAGTAGGTGACTGAGTGGTAGCATTTGCAGGGCCTGTTACCAGAACAGGTGTTAAAGAAACACTGACATTTGATATTTCTGGTAAAGTTGTACAGTGCAAGTCAGATGATTGTTGTTGTAGTGTCTTAATGTCCTTGGACACAATTTTTCCTTCTTTTTGCTGAACAAGGAAATTCTTAGGTAAAATAAGAACTTGTTGCATGACTTTTTCTCCCATTTTAGGGTCAACCACAGGTTGCATTTGAATTTTCACAGAGCTGTTGTGAAGGTCTATTGGTACACAGTGGCCATTTGGCATTTTGTATATCATTTGTAAAGGAGTCTTTGAACTGGTCTGGCAGGGCAATGCTGGTTTTATTAGTGATGATTCCAGAGGTGATAAAACTGGCTTTTCAGAAGTAGATACATTTATGCCTGGGAGAGGTGACAGTTTATTTGTTAAGGTCACTTTGTTCCCAGTATTCTTCGCAAGCAAGGCCTGGATGGGTTTGGTCCCTTTCAGAAAGTTTGATACTGATGTTGCAGGATCTGTCAAGGAAAAAGATTTTAGAGTTGACCCTTCAAATTGTTTCAGCTCAGTCAAACAACACTCTGGCTGCAGGCTACTTTCTGAACTCTGGACCACAGCCTCATTAGTGCTCAGCTTAGCTTTCTTCCTTGGTGAAAGCTCATTAGTGCTTTGATCCAGACAACTGCTTTGCTTGGACTGTCGTTTAACACATTTGGGCAGTGTCTTCTGTATTTCTTTAGAAGTTGATTCTTTTTTCAGAATTCTGTTTTTTCCTGCAGGTAAATTCATCTCTAATTGTTTCATCTCATCTGCAAGGATATTAAAACAGAAACTGTGTTTTACATATTTGCAACTGATACCTCTTTATAACAATTTTACAGTGTCTAGCTAATGGCAAAATGCTGGTTTACAAGTGTAAGGATACGTGGAAGGAGAATGTCTGCTTCTTTAAGGGCATCTGGTCAAGGACCTTTTTCAATGCAAAAAGGGGGTAATAAGGAAATAATAAGGAAAGGAGGAAGTTATAAACATGAACATACAGGGACACAAACCTGACCAGCATAGGAGACAGTCATTCACACTAATTGATAAAGGCATGTGAGAGTGTGACAATGTTTATCCCAGCAAGGTTATCTCATCAAGGACCTTATTAATTGGGAACCTGAGGGAAAAGGGGAGAAGCCAGAAAAAAACCAGACACACAGATCTAACAAAACACACATGGAGATGACGACAAGAAATAACCTCACCAGTCACAACAACTGATAGGCTATCAAGAAACTGCAGGTGCCCCTTCCAGGAAGATCAACCTGGACTTTGCAGCTGGTATGACTGTAAACCAGAGGAGTTCCAGGACACTGGGCCAGGAGGGGTGAGGGAATAAGTAAAGCTATCCAAACTCATGAGGGGATATGCAGAGAAGGGGAGGTGAAAGGACAGAGCAGGAGGTCACAGCCTGTGTGCCTGGTGCTGGCTGCTGGGAGGCGAGCATCTGTATTTTCCCCAAATCTGGTGTGTGTGTGGGCAGCATGTATATATTCACTGTCAAACTTCAAGATGGACTAGCCCGTGAGCAGGAGGGCCTGAGGTCTGGGCTGGCATATTGGGTGGACTTGTGAGTGTGGGGTGCATGTGGGACAAGGGTGTGCAGTGCCACATGTTTCATACTGAGCATTGAGCTGGACCAACCAGCTAACTGGGGATGCATGAAGTGGATAGGAGGACCTAGGATGCAGGCAGGAGTGCCTAGTGGACAGAGGGCCCTGTGCATTGAGATCTTGGCAGTGCAGGGCTGCAGCGGGCCCTTTGTGAGGAGATGCCAGGAGCTGTCCTATACCAAACACAGCTGGCTCCAAAACAGATTCAGTGCAGGACATGGCTGAGTCCATCAGCCAAGCTGCTGATGCCTCATAGAAAATTCTGCATAGAACAGTGTGACAGAGAGGAGTAGACACTAAGGTCAGTGAAGAAGAAGGGGAAAGAGGTGTTCCAGGCACTTGGAATACATTCCCCTGCAACCTGTAAAGACCATGGTGAAGTAGGCTGACCCCTCCCATGGAGGACCATGCTGGAGCAGGTATTTACATTGCAGCCTGTTGAGGGCCCCATTCCACAGCAGGTGAATATGCCCTGAAACTGCAGCCCATGGAGGACCCCCACTGGAGCAGGCTCCTGACAGGAACTGTGGCTTATGGGGGACCCACACTGCATTAGTCTTATTCTGAAGGACTTCAGCCTGTGGAGAGGAACCATGCTGGAGCAATTCATGAAAGACTATATGCCATGTGAGGGATGCCACACTGAAGCAGGGCAAAAGTGTGAGGAAGAAGCAGCAGAAACAAAGTGTTACGAACTGACTGCAACCTCCAACCTCCATTCCCCCTGTGCCACTTGACAGGGAAGGAGGCAGAAGAATGGGGTGTGAAATTGAGCCTGGGAAGAAGGTGGAGATAGGGCAGAGAAGGGAAGGTGTTTTAGTTTTTGTCTTTGTTTCTCACCATCCTACTCTATTTTTATTTGGCAATAATTCAAATTGATTTTCCCCAAGTGCATGTTTTGCCTGTGACAGTAACTGGTGAGTGATGTCCCTACCTGTATCTTGACCCACGAGCTTTCCCATCTTATTTTCTCCCCCTGTCCTGTTAAGGAAGGGGAGTGGCAGAGTAGCTGGGTGGGCATCTGGCAGCCAGCCAAGGTCAACCCACCATAACCATAAATTCTGACCAGGCCTACTATGTTATCACAGAAAAAGTTAAGCACAAAAATGGCAAAAACTTGCATTAATCAGAATTTTCATCTTGGTCATGTCTGTTCTCTTCTAGCCTACATCCATCAGACATGCATCACAAGCTATTTCAATATTATTATAGTTAGTAGTTACACTAAAAAGTAGAACACAAGCTCTCATGGAAAAATTAAGCTCCTGAATCAACTCGATTCAGCTCCTGAATCAAGTTTATGCTACCAAATTCCAGTAAATGCTTACCATTGTCTGGGTGATCTTTTTTGGGAACTTCCACATGTTCTGCAGACTCTGAAGATTTACTGTGTACTACTGCAGAAGAATCTTTGCCAGAATCAACTTCACTTTCATCATTACTCCACAATTCTCTGGTAAATTTATCATGGTCTGGATGTCTTTTAAAGTCATCATAGTCCTTCTTCAATCTAGACCTTGAAAATGACAAAACTAACTTTACTAAAAAACCCACACAATTTTTAAGATTTTTTTTTAATTTGTATTTGCTGCCACACAAAAAGTTGGTGTAGAATTGCCTGTGCGCAAGCCTCTAAAACCCAGAAAATGTGACAGATATGTCCCTTCCCTCACCAAAACTGAATTCTATGTCATTAAGTCCTCTAACAATACGCAAAAAGACTGAGTCAAATATGACCTTCACTGTTTTACTGCATCCATCTTCTGCTTCTTCCTTCATCTTGCACTGTGACAAATGTACCTGTATGGACTTGAGTATTAACTGTAACAAGTCTACTCTTTCCCCAGAAGGCAACCCCAACTAGAGAATTAAATCTTGTTTTTATTAAATGAATCATGCTTTTGGCCCAGCTATGGGACCATAATAAAACTTTCTCCTTTAAGAAAACTTTCTTATTGTTGGGCCATTAGACCAGCTGCCACTGTAATTTCCATAGGCTCACACTCCACTAAAGAATGTGCATGTGATGGAAATACATCATCTGAACATCATTCAGAAACATCCACTTACCTTGATACTGCCAAACTGCAACATATTTCCATTGTCCCTTCTTCTAAACCATTGTTTAGATGAGATCTAGGAGTATTTTAGTGTACAAATACAGTGAACTACAGGATTCAGCTGGTGGTAACCAACACAATATCCAGGAGGATTATTGAGCAAATTGTTTACCAATAGATTATAGCAATCAGCACCTTGTGTGGAATAGAATCTATACTCTAGTCTGGATCTAACCCTTATGACAGTAAGAATAAGATCTTAAATTTATGCATTCTTATGCATTAAAATAAGTTGTTTGCATTGAGTGCAGCAATGACCAGCTGCTCCCTAAGAGATGGAAAGGGAGGAGCCAAGCATGATGTCACAGCTGGCAGGGCAGGGGGTGATAACTGGGTTCAACCAAGAGTCCAGATTAACAGGCAAGTTCCTCATGCTTAGGGAGGTCTGAGATCAAGCTGGGATGTCAATTCACAGGATCAGGATCCAGTCAAGTGATTTCTGGTCAGGTTCACAGTGATGACACAGGTCCAAGATGGACCCATGGCCAGGCAGCGTAACTGCTGTAATTGAGCTCGAAACTGGCATTCCTACGACAGACACTGAAGGCTGCAGAATGACCTGAAATGGGGATCCTGGGCCCATGGGCAGGTGATGTGGATGGAGGCCCAGGTGAGGCTGGTCAGGGTCAGTAATAGTTTAAACTAACAGTTTACACCCAGCTTTGACACTCACTGAGAGAAGACAACCTTGAAGTATGAAGATGCAGTGTGGACAATACTTCCAACTCTGTCATTAGGATTTTGAGCTTGAAGTCTAGGTGTGGAAGAGCTATAGAAGAACACTAGGGAATCACAGGAGGACACTAGGAAACCACTACTGTACTAAAAGCTTCTGGATGGGAATTTCCTTTTTTCTTTTGAGGAACTTCTGCTGTGGGGCCAGTGAACAAATGTGATCAGTGAGCACAAGCAACCTTTCCTTTTAAACCTTGCTGCTATTCAAATACCGTTCAACATTTTACTCTTATAAATTTGAGAAGACCAAAAGGCCTTTCAGACGGGGGAAAAAAAGGGGATTTTATTCAGAAAGAGTGCTCCTACTAGTTAAAGACAACAAAAAAGGAAGGAAGAAATACTCCAGACTCTTATTCCATACTGAGGTCTTGCACAGAAGGAAGGAGGGCCCAGCCCTTGACAACCTAGAAGGCCGACAGTGTTATTCAATTAGTAGATGCTAGTAGCTGGCTGAGACACGCTAGAGACACTGCAACTACCACTAGACTTGTAGTGGTGCTGCTGTTTACACCAGCATAAGCAATTTTTATTCAGTTGCTTTTCCCCTTTCACCAGCTTTCACACACCTTTCTTCACCACTGTAATTGGTGCTATACACTTGCAGCTGCATAACGAACCAGACCAAGACACTGATCTAGGCTAACCCCCCCTCCATATCTTCTTTCCTCCCCATGATTTGTAAAGACTGTTTTTCAGCTGGAGCTGTTCCCTGGTATACTGTGTGTCTGTCCAAACAGCTATGTCATGGAAATACCTAGGCTAGCATTGCTGAAGAAACTAGGCTTACAGCCTAAAACATATATCCTGAGAAATATGAGTTAGTCTCAGAAGTTATCCTCCAGTCTAAGAGCATACCTCTCTAGCTACCAGTACATGCACATGCAAGACCTCAGCCACTCAGTTCCAGACTAAAATTTACTCATACTAGACACACCTCATATATACACACTTTACACAACAATTCTACTTCTGTATTGTAGAACCACATTTAACAAACAAGAACTAATACTGGGCACCAAACCATTTCACAGCAGAATTTACATAAAGGATAAAACTGGAAACGGAAATTCTTTCTAATAGTATTATGATCTGTCACGTTTCCAAAAGGAGTCTGAATTGCAACAGACAGGAAGAAATGAACAGATAAGTAAAGAGAACAGAAACTTGAATAGAAAGGAATAGAAAAAAGCAAAACTTGTATTTTAGTCCATTATTTAAAGCAAAATGTTCAACATCCTAAATTTCCAAATAAGGATTTTAATTCAGGCATGATACCCATAAATTGAGCTATTAAGAAACCAACTCTTAGCAGTTCTATCTGTTTACTGTCTTTGGTGGTATGGTGGTGCTTTGTTTTTTTTTAAACATAATACTTTTTACACTTTTCAGAATTAGTTCTGCACCACACAACTGTGTAAGTTGCTTCCTTCACACTCAACATGTACTTTACCTGTAATTTGAAACAAGAATTCAAGCTTCTAATCATGACTTGCTTTTTAAATGTCTATGTGGCTAAACTAGGGTATCATAGCAACAGCTATATGGCTAACAAACAATGGCACCAAGCTTGAAGACACAATGATGATACCAAGTCAATATCCAATCTCCACAGGATTTATAACCTGGGCAGCATCTTCACTGCTACTGATACTTGCCCTTATTAGATTTAAATCAGTCACTGCTTCACTGATATTCCTCTGAGACAACTCATTCCAGATGCATTTCAAATTTACAGGGTTACAAAGACTTCAAAACAGTATTTTAAGAATTGCTTTGTGGCGAATTCATTAACAACCAATTTAGGTAGCTTTAAACAGTAAGTAGTCTGACAAGGTATTCTAAGAAGCCCTGGTCTAGTTTTCTAGATACAGGTTTTCAAATGAGTTACAATACAAGTCCCAGACGGTTTGTGATACAACTGTTGATAGGCATGCTTCAGGATTCTAGAGCATTTTAGAGGAAAAAAATGAGGGCGTTAAACTCAACTTTATTTAGAGACAGTAAGTCTGGAACATAAAATAATTTTTTCCAACTAAAGCACTGCTACTGCCTCAGTTGAGAAGCCAACTTATTATTTTTAAAAGGTGAATTTTGTTCTGGTTTTCATCCCATGCACCTATGTTAAAAAAAGCAGCTAATTACCTGTTTCTTTGAAATGCTTTCATTAGCTTTGGTTCCCATGGTAACAGTTCATTAAGCAGTCGTATCAACGTACCATGCAATTCCTTTACTGCTTGCTTCCGGTGGTACCATCTTACCTGCAAAATAAATACCATTTATTTATTGTGTTAGACCTGAAACTTGTTATATCATATTAGCACTACAGTAATCCTGGTACACTAATACAGCATATGAGGAAAATAGCTGGAAGAAAATATTAGTAAGTTTCACAGTTCCATATACCCTTAATCTCTGTTAGACATTAGTACTTCTACTTTTTTTTTTATACTATAGTAGGATAATGTCCTAGTTAAAAAAGCAATACTGCAAGGCCGTTCAGTTTTTACAGGTCAAACTTAAAACTGAAGCAGAATCCTACAAACACACCACATGTTTAAAATTATTTAAATGAGTAACTAACATAGGTAGTAATCCATTCAGGTCAGGGAAACCAACCATGTATGTACATGTTTAATAGTTAGAGATAAAATTTCTACAGATGGTCTACCATAATCTCATTTAATATAAGTGATATGATTTATATTATTTGAAAAAAAAAAAAAAGACTACTATTTTCAGGGCTAAAACCCACAGTTTTTGCATTACATTTTTGTATTTTATTTGAAGTTCTAGATAAAGGCTTTTTTTTTTCCAACAGAAAAGTTTTACAAACAGGCCATTTATGAAGTAGCAATCTGTGCAGCAGAAGCCAGTTTTCCAACATAAAAGCTTTAAGCTTTTACCTCAAATATATAATTAAAAATTATTTTCCTTTCCAAACTGGTATACGTATTATGATCTTCCATGAAGAATTAATGCTTTAATAAATCTGGAAAGGCTGAATTGAGGATAAAAGACACTGGGAAATGAGAATTAGCATGTATATACATAATACACAGCACAACCATGGTGGCCCTAATGCTGCAGAACACATCTCTTAATGCTCTTAGACATCCCTTACGAGTATTTCTTCCCCAAACTTTTTTCCCTAGTTTATTACATAAAGGACTGAACAATGCATATATATGTAACAGCTACAAAACAAGATGTGGTATATACTCTAGTACTTCTGCCACCCTACTAATTTTGTGCATTTTACGCAAATGAGGATTTTCTCTCTTGACTTGTCAGAGAGGATGTAAGACAGTAAAGAGACTATGGTTCTGCAAGAAAAAGAAGCAAGACTTGGGGACTTATTTATTTCATACACATATTGAGCTTTTGATAGATCTCATATCCTTCACAGCTTCCTGTGGTCCAGCACACCAAGAAATGTAGGACAGGAAAAACTGGATAAAGCTTGACACCGCTACCTTTCAGCAGTCTACAATAATGATTTTTCTATAGACTTTGGAATGATTCCTTTCTACACATTTCAGCAGATCTCCCCAACGTACAGCAAGATCAGTCAGGCTAAATATTTGTTTGAAGACCAGGTATTTTTTATGGCTAATCATTTACACGTTACATAACAAAACAAATAGCTACTCCTTCATTCTTGAACTAAAATAACAAAAGCAAAGATTTTAAGCAGGAAGTTATGCCACATTACCACATAATGGTTAGCACTGAGCACAGAGACAAGCAAGCAAACTGTATTCTAATTTCCTTCATTTGTGGCCATATTTGCACATGTAATGCACTGCAGTATGAAACCTGCCACTGAACACTGCAACAGAAACAAGCCCTTGTGTATACTATAGCCTGCCAAGGCATTTGCTATCACTGCCTAATGTTAGCAGTCAACAGAATTAATTGCTAACATATGAAAGAATATTATGAGCACAGATTTTCTTTCTTGTAAGTTACACAAAACATTTCAGACAGCTTTAAAAGGATGAATTTATATACTACATAGTGTTAATGGACCATATCAAAACAAGAATCAAAATGGCAAAAATAAACAATGCCACGATCAGGATATAGAAATTCTGTACATGCATTTGACATAGCGAAGAATGGGATGTGTGAAAACGCAGTATTAAAATGGTATGAAAAATTAACACAGGTAAAAACAACAAGAAATTATTAATTTCTGAGACTCATTTACCTTTAAATAAGGCTAAGATCTTGGTTTAAATAGAAAAAAAAAGAGCATTTGAGCCAGATGAGTATCAGCTGACCACTGAGTAAACTCTGAAGTGATAACTGTATCATGCATTGAATAGCCAGGCACAATCAGAAGTTTTAGTTGAGAGCAGACTGCAAGACTTTACTGTCTTCATTAACACTTCAAAGAAGAAAAAATACAAGTCACTTTTCTCCTTGCTTACAAAAATGAACAAAGAAAAAAAAAATCTATCCCCTGGCCTCCGAATTCTAGAGCTAGTTTTCAACAAAAATAGCATCCTCTGGATAACTCCACATTTGCTTCCAAATAATTTTAATGCATATATAGCAACATAATTTTAAAAAAAGTAAATGGATAATTTCCCTGTATCCCAATCACTCATTTTTCTTATTGGGGTTTAGGAGTTGACAATAAACCCGTAATTGGAAACCTACACAAATTCAAGCCATGAGAAGAATTTTCTTTCCTCAGAACTAGTCAGGACACAGAACAAATATGAGCCAAAAAAGACTGAAAAAAAGAAGATTCTTATATTTTATATAATTGTGGTTCAGTTGGTTTTCTGTGCAAACACACAAGATTTCTGCAAAGCCCAAATGTTACACACATGATCTGCTATTATTCCTTAAATATTAAAATAGTAAAAAGGAAGGGACAAAAAAAAAAAAGTGTCTACAACCTTAAGATACATCACTACAAAATCTAGCATTACCTTTCCTATGCAATTTCATTCTATAACACAGTCTTGTGTATTTTTCTGGGGAGAAGGAGGGGCGGGGAGGGGAAAGTAAATGAATAATTGATAAAGCTATGATTTTAGCTGCCTACGAATTTCTACAGATAATAAACTTGCCTTTACAAATGTCTGTAATGTAAACTCTTCTCAGTAATACCAAATGATATAATGCAGGAGAACAGCTACAAATTGAAACTTAGGAGGTTCAAGCTGGACCTCAGAAGGTGTATTTTCCTCAGAAAGATATGGCATTAGAACAGGTTGTGCAGAGTAGCTGTTGAATCTCCATTCTTTCTTGTTTTCAGAACTTGGTTAGTCAGATCTTGGATGACTTAATGCAAGAGTGATAATGGTCCTGCTTCAAGGTGGGGAGACGTTCAAATGTCCCTTTCAAGCACTGACTGCAGGGTTCCTTACGACAAAAGATAAAAGCCTCTGAGTTTGACCTGATGTGTTATGGAATTAACAAATAAATGGAATGCAACATCTAATGGCACAGAAGGAGCTGACCACAGCAGAGTAGCCATGACTGTTCCACTCAAAGTAATCAAAATACAGCTGTTCAGGAAATTCCACAAGGAGTGGTTTAGTAGAACAGCAGGGTTAGTACAAAGGAATAGCTACTACAACCCTGTAAAAGTTCAGTCCTCTTCTCAACAAGGCTTCTGTAGAAATGGCGATCTGGATGCACTGCCTTCTGGTGTTTATGAAATCCAGCAGGAGTTTATTAGTAGACATGAACTAAAATTATCCAACTACATCAACCCAAGACAGTACTCTAGAGGTAAAAACAGTCTTTCTCTATCGCTGAAGAGCTTGCTCTTAATAGATGTGTGAAGAAACTGTTCTTCTATTTACTTGAGCTAATTCTGAGAACAGTTTGCATCCCTAACTGATTATTTAAATAGAAATATCCAGTACCTAAATCAGGTGTATGCAGGGTTATGTTTTTATGTGGTCTGTAATTTGTATTCCCAGTACCACTGCTTCTATACCTTGGATCTGAATTCCAGTTACCATCTTGTTCCAGGTAGTGACAAACAAAACACTATTTACTTCTGGAAATACAATGTAAGGTATTACAACCGAACAAAAGAGAAAAAAAGGCCTAGACAGAGGACAAATATAAAATGTGTCTTTCAGCTGTGTTAAGTTACAAATAAATTTAAAAAATGCAAACACAATAAAAATACATTTTACAAATGTGCTGAATGTTTCCATATAAACACAGAGAGACATTCAACACATTCTCGACCGAAAACTTACCTTTTAAAATAAGGTTTCTGACATCCAGAGCAGCCAGGAAAAGCTGACTCCACTCTCCGTGATGCCCCAACATATATTATTCTGCATACTCATCATGGAACCCCAAAGCAGACTGGAGCCAGGATATGGATATATGGGGTAAGGACTGAACTTTATAGAGGAGTTTTTGTTTTGTTTTTAAGTAAACACACACACACACAACCACAATATTATGCAGTTTTATAAGATTTTCTTTAATCTTTACTTTATATCTCAAGGACATAAAATAAAGAAAATTAGAAATCTTATAAAACCATGCAATATTGTTGAAAAGGGGTGGTGGTGGAGGGAGAAAACTTACCTTACCCTTAATAGGCCTGCTCCATTCTGCAGCGGGGTTCTGTGGGATGTGTGACATCACCAGTCTAGCGTTTTCTAGTGATGTCACACAGAGAGGGAGTTGGTGATCTGCAGCTGCTTTGGACATCAGATACCTAAAGAAAAGAGATCGGTAACTTTTTCAATTCAGATAGGGATTACTACTGAATGTTCTTATTAACCAATTTATGGGCCAAATACTAGAATTTCAGACACTTAATTCAGTGGCAGTTTTGACTGAATAGGAATGCATGATGAGATAATGTATTCATACTACACAAACTCATCTATAATTGAAACTGTTTTAATTTTGAAATTGCTTAGTTATCGTCTACAGTAAAAGTTCCTGAAAGTCAGTATCTTGTATTTTACTTTCAGCAATGTCATTCTGAATATTGTAAATACCTATCAACAGCTAACCTCTGATGTTATTTGAAGTCTGGGACTGAATATAGTCAGGAAGAATGACTCATAGGAAATTATAAAAAAAATTCAGTCATGACATCTCTTAATCAATTTGATGTTTGAGCATTTACTGACAACTGATGAAAAGATGTATCAGCCCTCAAACTTTTTTTTTTTTAAGAAAAATCTTCAGCTTGTACCTCCATGACCTAGATATCCAACCACACCAAGCTACATCTTAAAATGTTATCCCCAAACTCTCTTATTAAACACAGCAAACGAAGTAAAAAAAAAAAGCAATAAATTTCTTGCTACTGAGAGTGTCTTTATCTCATGATTTAGTTCATTAATATGAAGTGACTTTTCATTCACATTTAGTCATATATTCTCATTTTCTTTAGGCAAAATACTACACAATCATAATTATGTTGTTTAATCCACCACATTTATTTTAAAGATATAAAACAGAAAAACACAGGAGAAAGTTTACTATAAGCATGATTTTACTATCTTATTGAACCTAACTCAGAACAGTGGAATTATCCAGCACTGAACTGTCTGATATTAACTAACATATTTCTGTAACTCATAAAACTGGATATATGCAGTATCTTATTTACAAAAAAGCTATGTCTTTTAAGCTATTAGGGATCTTACTTAACCCCCTTTCATATAGCTGAATTTTGCATCTTCTTAACTGTGGATATACATTATTTCCCTATTCTTCAGCTGAACATCTTAAAATCAGCTGTTTTGTTATAACTGTGTGCTGACAGGATAGCCTTGAATAATTTTTTTCAAAATAATATACTAACTGACCAAAATCCAAAGCACTGTGAAATGTTCTGAATATACAGTAGTATCTGCAGTGATCATGCGCTGGTAGAGCTCACGCTCCTGAGGGAAATGGAAAGAACAAAGAGTATAGTGAGGACCCTGAATTTTAGAAAAGCAAAATTCCAGCTCCTCAAGGAGATAGTCAGAAGGACTCCATGGGAAACGGTCTTTGG